>JAYJME010003320.1:0-12273 GCA_036873775.1 Costaria costata | reverse complement strand
CATCACCCTCCTCGGCAGGCGTTCCTCTCCCATGCGTGCCACGAAGCCCGCAAACAATGCCCTTCGTCGGCGTACCGTCAGCTCAATTCTCTCGGAGCAGTAATAGAATACTGTGTATTCTCAACAGCACATCGGTCACACAGCTTGGATGGCAAGTTCCTGCTTCTTACCCCAGCGTGTTGCGCGCGACACCAGTCGGCGCTGGGATCTGTTCCTGTCACCCCTCATGTGCCGCCCTCTGCATTGCGAAACGAAGGTACTGTTGCCATATGGGTTCGGTGGAGTAGGCATTGTCGGAGCTCAACGGAAACAAATTTGAATCTAACACCGAGGTTTGTTGTTGTCCTATGCACTGAAAAGTCCTGCAAAACAGCACTTCAGGTAGCTATAGGCGACATATGCGAGCTATTAGTTAAGGGTAGCCCCTTCGGGACGATTGGCTGTTCACCGCGACAAACACCGCCTCACCCTGGTCTCCCGTACGAAGGTACGTCTGACACTAAAGCTGTAGATGCCACATTGCACCCTAAGTAGAATGTTGATTGCTTCGAGGGACCCAGACGAGAGATGAGGTGGCAAGGAAGGGTATTTGGAGAAGCACGTCGTTTCGAGCCGAGCACATTTTCCAAAGGAGGAAGTGGCACATTTACATATTAGTTGAAAACACGGACTGGTGAAAGCGTGGTATTTTTAACGAATAAAAAAAAAGCGGGCCACCGTCGAGAGTCCCAAGTTTGTTGTTTGGTGTCTACTCTAGGTGGCTTCTCTTTGGAACGTGGAAACCTTATACTACCGTTATTTTAGGCCATGTGTCACCCGTGTCCAATGTATAGTGCAACGTATTTAAATGTTGTTTACCTGGTATTGGCATTGTCGCCCCAGGATAAACGTGTATCGAAGATAAACTTGTATCCGTTCGTTGATGGTGGACGTAGCTTCAATTACTGTGGAATGAGAAAGTAAGGATATAATCAGGAGTAATTTATTCATTGAAAAAATGCAAGGAAGCCACTTGAAAGCAATGACATGAAGCACAACGCAACAACTTATCTGAACTTAACGTCAACAGGTGCAATTTGCCTAGGATCGATGTGGGGCCAACGAGGCCCTTCTTCCGACTGAGAAAAACGAACGTGGAGCAAATGCTCGCTTTTCTGTCGGCGTCATGGCGCCGAGTCTCTATGTTTACCCCGCGTTTTCCCCTGGCTATCCTACAAGGTGTGGCGGCAGACAGCCAGAAATATATCAAAATCCTGTCGTGTGATTTTCTGTGTCCCGGTCTTCTGTTGCATGCAGGGCTTCTGCTGGCTGCTGTATTGCGTGGAGATCTGTCGTGGCTCTAGATTCCTTCCGTCGCCGACCGCTTCCCCCCGCCGCTGTCTTGCAGATGGTGGTCGGTATCCGTGGTGTGTGCGTTCGTGCGCAAACGACCCGCTTTTTCTCTGTCTCGAGACATGGGACTGATCGAGCAGAGGCACACACACGTTGTCACCATTGAGAACAGCCGGAAATCAGGCGAAAGGTTTATGTCCGTGATACTGGATGTGTGTAGGATGAGTGGCGTGTTTTTGGCTGCCTGATGCCACCGCAAATGCTGAGCAACGGCGGTATGTTCGTACTTCTGGAAGGCTTTTCAGCTGCTTGATGTTGTATGAATCGCCGATTGATATGCTGCCGTTGTGAAGGTTGGTTGTCTTGGCGTGTCCTCATGAAGTCTATCTCTTAGAGGAAAGTGTAAATCACTTGTTGTTCGTTTATATTGTTACTGTAGTAATACGGTGCACACCATACAGCGATCACCTCATGCTACTCGAAAGGCGTCACTCGGTTTAGCGTCGTTCGCAACCGAAAATCGAGTAATATTTGAAATGCGGCATACTAGGTAGGCCTGTGTTGGACGAGCAGATGTAAAAAGAAATATCGATGTTTGGCATTGGGTTTTTCAATGTGTTATTCTATCACTCGTATGACGTACAGGTCAGTATTGGACAACCGGTTTTATGAACGGCGCTCCTTCGTATGAAAAAGGTGCTTGGTACAGTGTGCCCGGCAATTGGCACGACTGACCTGCTGACCTCGAGATATACATATATATATATATATATCGTTCCTGTTTGTGGCGTTCAACTATGAACTCGTATGTAGAGTTCCCGGATCGCAACATCCCGTCTGTTATTTGTCAGCCGGTCGACTGAAGATGGATCGTGGTCATGACAACCACTTTCCCATCGCCGAGTACCTGCGCAGTTTAATGTCAAACTTGACTTTTATCCATATATATATATATATATATATATATTCGCTACTACAGATGAGAGTCTGATCTGACTCGTCGGCGGCAAAACGCATTAATCACCCACATGAATAGAACAAGATTTAGACGTTGTGGTTTTCGTTCCAGGGTGGTAATACGACGGGCACCTTTTCCCGCAGAGTCTGCTAAAACCAGCAAACACAAGGAGGTACTTTGTGAGATTCACCGTCGAAGTCGTACTTCAGCGAGCGAAGGGGCGTATCCTGCACTCGGCAATATGTACAATTCGACGGTCTTGGTGCATCTTGTATAGTAACCCTAGTTCGGTGTTACAAAGTTCATTACTTGCAAACGTGGCGCCGTGGACGTTCCTAGCATGCACTAAGTATTTAGGTGGAGTCGGAGGTTCATTGATGCTGTCCCTTAAATTTGTAAACAAAGGTTTTGTGCTCTAAATTTACCATGAGGGGCGAGTCAAGCTGTTCATGTTTTGTATTACCAACAAGCGCACCCCAGACTTTGCCCCGTAAGTGCGCCCTCCCATGCCATTAGACAACTTGTATGTGTTTTACTCTAGTGCCCTGTTTCCAGAATGTCCTTACAAATACAAGGGCGCCTTGTCTGCTGGCCGCCTTGAGGTATGTCATCATGACGAGGCTTTTACACGCCGGTGCTCGTCGTTGGACCCAACGAGTGAAGCCACGCTAGCTCGGAACGAAGTAGGAGAAATAGAGAAAATGCAATGAGTGTGCAGACGATAATGCTCATGGCACGCGTGCGTGACTCTTCTCGATGTTTTTGTTATTGGACTGTGTGATCCCGTGAAGCACCTCGTTCTAAACACGCTCTTTCTGCCAGCATAAGCGTCTGGTGGGCGGTCGTGGAACATAAGGAAGGAATCAGAGAGGCGCATATATGCGTCGCATCGGCAAACACAGTTGGGGATATTGGATTTTGGGGTCAGGTGATACGGTATGTTTAGGTAAATCACGTTGTAGCACTGCAACGGGACGAATATTCACCTATGCGAGACAGTCTAACCCTTACCTAATATCCACTGTCACTTTTATGATCGGCAGGTGTGCACAGCTCAAGCCCAAGGTTCCTCGCTGAGCCAACCTCTTGTTCTGAGCTGTCCTAAGGCCTTAACCACGGCACTACTCCCCAGCTATAATGAAGCCTTGCTCACGTGGCTCCTGCACGAAGATGGCAAGCTTCGGTATCAAAGGAAGCCAGACACTGGTGTATTGCCGCGAACATGCTGAGGACACTATGGTACATGTCGCCAATAAGCGTTGTTCGCATGACGCTTGTACTAGGATACCAAGCTTCAATATCGAGGGCGGCAAGTCACCGATTTACTGCAAGCAGCATGCTGAGGACGGAATGGTGTACATCCGAAATAGGCAATGCTCACATGACGCTTGCACAATGCGGGCGAGTTTTAATTTCGAGGGCAGCAAGAAAGCGTCGTACTGCAAGCAGCATTCTAAGAACGGCATGATCGACGTCATTCGTAAGCGTTGCCGGCATGACTCTTGTACTAGGATACCTAGCTTCAATGTCGAGGGAAGGAAGTCACGGAGGTATTGCAAGCAGCATGCTGCGGACGGCATGATCAACGTTACCCACAGGAGTCAATGCTTACATGACTCTTGCACACGGTCACGGTACTTCAATATCGAGGGTAGCAAGAGTGCATTGTATTGCAAGCAACATGCCCAGGGCGGCATGGTCGACGTTATAACCAGGCGTTGCTCACATCGATCATGCACGAAGAGGCCAAGCTTCAATATCGAACGAAGCAAGACGCCGGTATACTGCCGCCAACATGCTGAGGACGGCATGGTGGATGTCATCAGCAAGCGCTGCTCTCATGGTTCCTGCAATTATAAGCCAATATTCAATGTCGAGGGCAGCAAGTCACCGATGTACTGCGGGCAGCATGCTAAGGGCGGCATGATCAACCTTACCCACAGGAGCCAATGTGCTCATGCCTCGTGCACTAGGACACCGTATTTCAATATTGAGGGCAGCAAGAGTGCATTGTACTGCAAGCAACACGGTCTAGACGGCATGGTCAACGTGCTTAGAAAGCGTTGTTCGTATGACGCTTGTACTACGTTACCGAACTTCAACGTCGAGGGCAGCAAGATGGCAGTGTATTGCAAGCAACATGCTGAACAGGGCATGGTGAACGTCCACAAGAGACTGTGCTCACAGAGCTCATGCACTAAGACGCCGGGGTGGGGTCTGCTGAGTAAGGGTACGGCCACTGCATGCGTCACCCACAAGAGCCACATTTTGGAGGGTATCGTTATCCATTTCAGAGCAGTGTGCAAGGTCGTCGGTTGTACAAACATGTCGCGGTGGGGTTTGCCTGAGAAGCAGCCTACCCACTGCCATGATCACGGCCCACTCGAAAAGGAATTAGTCTGTACTGTGGGAGCGGCTCGCACCAAACCTGTTTGCCCCAGCCTTTCCTACCGTCCAGTCAAGTCCCCCTTGGTTCACGTCAAAGCTGAGTGTATGTTTTAAAAGCTTTCCGATGTAACAAGTGCAGTTTGTGGTCACTTTGCGGTTTAGATTGAGGGTGTATATGTCGGGAGGAGAGAAGAGCCTATGTATGTAGGCCCTACCAGTAGGTTAATCATTTTACCGTCGGAAACGGTTTTCGGGGACAACTACTTTGGAATAGTGTAAGTTTGTTGTTTTCAGGAGTAAAAGGATGAAAGGGGGTTCCTTGATCATCGCCATAGCGGTGGTTTCGCTGGTATCGAAGTACGTCGAAGTGCGAAGGAAGTTAAGTGGCCGACAGTTAAGGTACGGACGTCGTTTCTCCGAAATAATAACAATACTGATATTTTACCTTGATAGCGCATCGTCCTATTGAATAAACACGAGGGGCCTGTCCTCACTGTTTTCATTGTCATAGGTGTGTTGCTGACGTTTCAGGCCGATATCATCGATGATTATTTGGCACAGTTTTCTTCTTCAAGAATATTTAACGCCACCAGAGTTATGATATGCAGCGGTAAACCGTCCCCAACGATGTGGGGCGTTCGACAAGCGAAAAATGATTAATGTGAGCGGGGTTGTCGTTAGTCTGGAACATTCTTGGTCTGATCTAATGGTCCTGCATTTACGTCAGATGCGTCCAGCCCCGTGAGTACTAATTTGCAGTTTCTTGCCTGAACCTCGTGGCGGGGCCGATACTGATACTCTCCCACGGGACCACCCCATTCAGCGCTCGTGGGGCCCGTGGTTTCCTTGCCCACATTCGAGGCTCACCGCCCAGTACACGCTGCACAGCGTCGCATGATAAAGCCATCAAGCCACATACTCCTGAGAATTTCACCTCTCAGATTACGCAATTAATAAGTATATAGTTTTCGACCCGAACGAAGCAGGGTCTTAATAAGGGACTCGAGGCAGTCGTGTCGATTAGCGCGTTTGGCGCACGAAACCTCCCCGATTGGTGATTATTTTCATGTTTCGCTCTTCTATCACTCCGTGTAGTTTCCTGAGTCGGTTAGTATGTAACAAACCCCTGCGATAACCGATATATTTATGTCTAGTTAAGTTTCATTCATCGCCGGAAGGTGGTACCTTGTTGGGGGTGGTATTAACGGGGTTTGACAGACGTGCGATGTTAAAATTTTGTACACTTGGCGATCTCACCCAGAGAGGAAAGGAAAACGATAACAAGTTGGGTTATACCGAATCTCGTATGAGTACCTGGAAGGTTTACTTATCACCACATCTGAAAATACAAGGACCGGTGACAGCAACGCGAAGAAGTGCCTGCACTGTTTGTGTATAAATTTCAATCTATTTTAAAGGGCGTTCATGCTCGCATTGTCCTCATATATACCAGGTAGAGTTATCGGCGATGATACCGGCAATTCCTCCGGGTTCATGTCCAGGGATACCACACTGCAGCCCATGCTATTTCCAATAATTGATACCTTGGGCTTGGGACGTCTAAAGAATTTGCGATAGCAGGGGCTCGGCCCCCCTTCAACGGCAGTTCCCTGTTGTGCGGTGCCAAAAACACTTTCGAGCGAGCCCCGGACGAGTCAACGTTGGGTACCGCCAACTCTTGCGTGGATTGAGCATCCGCACCGGCCGTGTGCGATATATTTGTGTGCCTTGCATACAAGACGGACCGGCACAGCGGGGTCATGCCGAATGACCCCGGATGACAAACCTGTACTGTTTGCAGTTGTTGATCACTGAAGGTCGTTTTCCATAGAAAGGTGGCATCTCATCCAAGCGTTTCGTATCTTGAGTCCATGACGGACATATTGTAGACATGTTTCCATGCTACAATGGTTGAGGTGTTGTTCCATGCTTTTTTTCTGTGGCTCTTCACTTTAGGAGCTCCATATCACACCCGAAAACTGGTTTCAAGTAAACTGGAAGGGCAGCCCGATGAGCAAACCCATGGACTAGACACTAAAACAAAAACAAATTGCTAAACAATAGTGACCTTGGGGCGATTTTGGGTTGAGGAGCCTCGTTATTCAGAAACAAATAAGCCTAAAATCGCAACCTCTATCGTAGCACGCGTTGCCACGTGTATCGAATAGTTATTTCATGAATTGCAACCGCTACAATACAACCAAATAAAACATATTCGTGGTTCTAGAGCCAAACATAGGCCCCTTTTCTGCAAGGTTATGCTGTATGCTGCCGCTTTAAACTACGTCTGCAGCGGATTACTCTATATAATGCTGCCATACGGTTTGCGACGTGACTATCGCTTCATTTGGTGGAGTTCGGTACTATCTGTTTGGCTGATTTTGTCATGCGTAGCGCATGGAAGCTTGTACCCTAGCTGAGTTCTGGACAACACGCTGTGACAGGTGCCGCCCTGTACCTCCCTTTAACCTAGCGATCCTAGGACAGGGTCGACTATTCACAATGACTGCTGACTTTTGTGTGTTTTTTAACATGGCGCTCTTGGATTGAAGTATTAAAAAACAAGACTAAACCAACTGCCTTGTTCATCAACGACACCGGTCGCTATTGGAAACCCAGCCCAACCGCCAGGGGCACACCATTCAATCAATTGGCCTACAGGAAACCCCACGGTTTTGAGTACTTGAAACGACAAACTTGGGAGAGTTTCGCCAGACACTCGGGCTCATGGGTATTTGGGACTCTCGTGATCTACGTGTGTTAGTGAAAATAATGCAAGACGCCCCGCTACAGAAGGGGGGCAACTGTTACGTCAAATTGTTTCAGCCGTAAAGGGCACCTCGGCCGAGTTTTTACCCCATATAGTTGTGTTCTAGCGGTTCATGTATTTTTCTTTCATCATGTGCACATGCACGACGTCGGTATCCACGAAACTCCAAACAAGTTTGTGTGTATCCATCTAGGGGCAATTTAAGAGCCACGTTCCGGACAAATATGTTGTAACTAAGATCCTCCTATTATACCACCGGTCCATGCAAAAAACAAACAAAAATAAATTCTCTCGGACGCCGAGAATTTCCTGCCTCGTCCAGGTCAAAAGGACTAAGTCTAAATGTGACGGTCTTTTCACGTGGAGGTGCACTTGCTGCCCTTTACGTCGTATCACGTATTCGACAGTTTAACCGCACCTTCTTTGCCGTAACAACCCCAATGCCTCGTCAGTTGAGCTGACCCCAAGCTCTGCAACACTCCAGCGCTCGGATCCACCATAGCGGCGCTAGTTCGTTCGAGTCTCGACCAAACGGTCACTATTATCAACGCTCCAAGATAAACGCTCTTCAATTAAATCCGCGGCTAGTTGAGAAGGACCAACCACCCGGGCAACTCCGTATGCAGAATAAAGCATAGCCAGTTACATGTGTCTGTACCCCCTGTCTTCCGGTCATGTCGGGGTAGTAGCCAAAGGTTGCGGTTGGTGCTGATTCGTTGACGTGGCGGCACGCACCATAAACTCAATGTGGGTTTAGAGACCGACTATGGCTGCGGTGCAGTATGTCTTCAGTTGCGCTTGGACTACTCAAACACGCGCGTGGTCTCTTCGTCATTTTTCATACACAGTTTGGACGACGAAACCGACTTAAAGAGGGGTTTCTCTCATAAGAAGAGCAGGGTCAATCTGGAGTACTGTTTGGGTTCAGTACTGTACTGTAGAACCTTACCAAATGCATGATATCGGTAATGTTGGAGTCTTGTGAACGACGCGAATCACCTCCTGGCTCGTCCTCGAACTCATCTGGGTTCTACTTTGCGAGCAAATAAATGTCAGAGGTCGCGAGGTCACCTTGGTTAAGGGCTCCCAGTGTTCCCTATTTGCTTTTACCCCTATTGCACTACGACGCCGAGCTACAACGTCAACGGAAAGGGAGCTGCGGCGTACTGCAAGCACCATGCTAATGATGGCACGGTTAATGTCGTGTGCAGGCGGTGCGCCGATGCCACCCGCCCGACGGTACCCAGCGTCTATTCCAAGGGCTGCAAGACAACGACCCACTGCAAGCAGCTTGCTCAGTCCGGCTTGGTGGTTGTTCATTGCAGGCGTTGTTCATATGGATCTTGCTCTGGCATGCCGCGGCGCGGGAACTGCATGCTCCCGCTGTAAAAATAATATTTCGGGCGGCCAATCGATCAACATCGGTTCGACACCCCACGTGTTAGGTGTGGCACAAGGTAGATGTGGTGACTCAATGGGAAGCAGCCTACAAAATGCCCATATCACGGACCCGCCCAGGACGGATTCGTTTGCACTACTGAGACGCCTGCCACTAAGAGGGTTTGTCGTTGCCAGTCTCACTCAGCAATAAGCCGCCCCGCACTGAACCTTAAAACTGAGTGTAATGTTTAGCATTTCTCGTACAAGGTGCAATAGTGAGAAAACATTGCTCTATCACAATTCAACTATCCCGGTGGATTTTGATTGAGCGTACGAACGACGCCCTACACCGTGGTGGAGTATAAGTTGCAAGTAGGTGTGTGTATTAAGTATTATTGTTGTTGTTGTTTTTCCGATACATACGCTGTCACCATGGACAGTGGATGTTTTACTAGTTTGATCCTGGTTTTGTATTAGGGCATGAGGCAGTAAAACGTAGACTCACCACAAATACCAGGCTAGAATGTGGGCCGTCGCGCTCCCTGAAATCGTGTGATTACTGCAGGGTATTTGAAATATAATTTCGACATAATCTTGACTTCAGGGCCTCCTGAGGAATTTCAGCCATTTTTGACACTTTGTTTTCTGCTCCATACATCCTGGTTGGCTATACTACCCTCGTTCCGTTGGAGTGAACAAGATAGATACACGTACCTGGAGGGCGTTCTCGACATTCCGTCAGCCTTCGTGGTTAACAGGCCGTTCGACGCCGTAGCCACTACTGAATTTGACATCAAAGGCAAATGGCCGCACCTCACTCACTCGTGGTAATCAGCAACGCATCTGGCGGGCTTCTTTGTGAGACCAAGCAACACCGTGAACTACCCGGATTGGGATGGTGCACGGAATTGTAAAAGGTCGTCCATGTCTTCAGTCGGGTTTGCCTTGTGTCGTGTACATATGTCGTTAGTCGTAAGCACCGACACCTTCTGCACCAGATTTTTAAGCTGACGGTGAAACTGGCTCAGGAGGGTACTCGAAACTGTGGTCAGGCTGGGTGTTTTGCTGCGTTATTTTTTCTCTTAACACATGCTACTGATACTATATACAGTACAGTAGGGGTGTGGTTTCGTGATATTTCGAAGGTTCCCCGCTGGGGGCGTTCTGTACCTCATCCTAAACCCCCAAGTTGAAGCAGTAATGTGACTCTTAACCGTTTTACTACCCAAACAAGTATCCCACGCTATTTCCAAGTAGTTTGATCCCAAAAACCGTTTACGGCTATAAAAGGGTTAACCCGGTGAATCACGCCATGGCCTGCGTACACAACGTCGATATTGAAAAACAAGAATGGAATTCCGACGATTGGTTTTCTAACACTGCATCGTGCAGAAAATATTGAAGCCAAAAAGTGCTACCTCTATCGTACCACGCGTCTCTTCACTTGTGAATCAAAACAATGGCAGGTCTTCGTCTCAATTTTATTGTACGGTAGTATTACCCCGTACAGGTTGGTTCAAGCATAACACCGCCAATTGCCTTTGTTCCCAATATTTTTGCCGTTTGTGAGTGTTAGACCGTGAACTTTTGTACACGTTTAATGTGCCGCTGTCGAACCAGTAACGGATTGATTTTTTTCCTTTTTTTTCTTAGCCAGATATTTTTGATCTATTTTTATTTCGGGTTTAAGTGGTCCCAAACTACGGCCGATGAATATACAACTATTTCGTCAACCTAGGAAGCTCTGTGTGACTTTATCAGAAACCTTTCGATTTGGATACCGACGAGACTGCCCCTGGCGGCCCAGCCGTGAGGCAAGCCTCACCAGGTAATGGGACCACCACGGCAGAAACCCGAGACCGAACCACTACCTGGGGTATAGGGCTTTCCTCTTTGCGCATGTTATGGAGCGGCCTTGGCCAAAATATGGGCGTGATCGGAGTTGTGTGGTGTGAGCTTCGTGTGAAGAGGTATATTTGTATCTGCTGCAGCTGCGGGCTATTACCGCTGCTGCTGTACCCCTTTGAGTCAGTACACCTTGTCTTCGGTGTCTGTGTGTCCTCGTTCATCGTTACGATGGCGCACGACCATCAAAGAGGGCAGACACACTACTTGTGGCTTGTTGAGAAGCAGGTGAGGTCTCCGATGGTGTGTAGTTGGAGCCTGGCAACGGCGGTGGGAACATGTAATCGAAGGTAGAAAGTTACACTTGGTTGGTTTGTTGGGGTCCTCTGTTCTGTTGTCGATTTCGAAATTACGTCTTTCCTCAACCATGTCACTCAGTTGACGCGCTCTGTAAGGTGTAATCTCGGAGTCGAAGTAAGGAGCCAGCCATATAAATCGATGGCTGATGCGCTGATGCGTTCAGAAAGCTTTATTGCCCAGATGGAACTGTTGACGCCAGTTTCTCCCTTATGATCCCCTGCTGCCACAAAACGCTATCTTGGGCTCTTTCCCCATAAATAGCAACTGGTGCCTCCGAATACACTGCGGTGCAGTGTACAAACAACACCCGACAGACAAAATATATTTGCTGTTAAGCCACCGATAAAGCCAGTAGATATTCGTTACCAGGTACCTGGTATGCGTTTATACCTGCTGCGTCGTATCATTTCTCATCGTGAGATATGATCATGCTGTTATCACTATAATACCGGCTGTATGTATATACGCATAATATCAAATGGTGCTTCAAACTTCACTGCTCTACAGCCTTGTGGCCGGAGGGCAGCCGTGGATCAACAACCATGGACTACGACTGTGTGTGCTTTACTGGCGCAAATATAAAGACCGTTCACGTATCAATATGCATATTAACATGGTCCTTACATTTATTCCAGTCCACCGAGTATCTACTCTGTACAGAGCAGTACTGCAGAGACGCACTGTACTGCAGAGACGCACTGCTGTTGTAATGCCCGAGTCAAAATCATACCAGGTACTAAAATGCATCTGGAGTATGCTGCTGTTCTGCTAAGGATATATGTACACCCAATATCACCCCGAAGAGTATCGATAGACACGCGGGGTATTATAGATTATGATGAGACCTCTCCTAACGAGAAGGCGACGACTGCTGTACATATTTCCCCCTGCAGTGCGTTTTCATGCAAATCCAGCGAGACATAAATCCCCCCTCCAATCACAATATTATGGTATATCTTACTTCTGCAGGTGGCGGAACGGACCCGCCGTTGGTTATACCGGAGTTACTACGGATACTGGTTCAACAACCGAAGGGAGACCAGTGGATGACGTTTGTAGATACCAAGAAGAATATTGAGCTGGCGGAGTCTTCCATAGCTGCGTGGTTTTGTACGACAGGGCTCCAAGTGTAGGGGAAGAAAAAGTCGAAATGGTCGATAATTTGTCTGAATACAGCAGGTAGAGCTTAGAGAGTACCGCTAGATCATTTCACGTTGGCGTGCATTATTTAGGGGGCGTC
>JAYJME010003319.1:0-12273 GCA_036873775.1 Costaria costata | reverse complement strand
GACGAAGAGGAAGAAACTATACAAGCAGAGGAGGAGGAAGAGAACGAAGAGGACGAGGAGGAGGAGGAGGAAGAGAGGGAGGAAGGAAAATACGAGGAGGACGTGCAAGTAGTTGATGGAGTAGGCAACAAGGATGGCGGGCGTGGGCGTCGGGGTGTTGGGGAAGCAACGCATTACGCTGCTAGTGGAACCGTACGTCGATGAGGCAGTGGAGTCAGTTTGGTTGATTTGTGTTTGTCCGTTTACCTTGAGTGTGTTTCGCTCGGATGATTGTGCACGATCGTTGCATGCTGTCGTGCTAGGGAATTATCGCCGGCATACGGTGTAAGACAGCTTGCGTTGGCCTTGATGCAAGTTATGTACTATTAGTTGTCCATCGGGGAGCAACATCGAGGAAGTGTCAGGTGTCGGATTTTGTTTTTTCGAGGATCCAAGTAGTGGGCGAAGCAGGCGCAGTAGTAGTGGTATTCTGGTACGCGCGACTGTCGGTACGTGCAGTTCCGCCTGCCGATATACGCAGTATTTCACATGAAATTTTGTTTCAATCTTGTTAACGAGTTGCTGGTGCGGAGAGTGAGGTGGTGGTTCTCCAACTACGACCCTCCCGACAGTATGAACACATTCGTCGTACCGTGTTTGTATAACCCATTTTGTCTATATGTACACCCATATGTGGTCGGTATCGTTGCACTGTACCAGGTATTAAACAGCAGTGCGATACCAAAGCGACCAACAACAACTACTGTTTCGCGGTAGTAGCAGTAGGTTCGCGGAAATTGTTTGTTTCTGCCGAACAGTTAGCGGTATGTCACGACACTCCACCCCGTTGGATCAGTCTCTAGACTTCAGGCTTGCACACACACGTATTTCAGTGAATTTGGAGACGTACTATTGTGTAGTCAGTGTATAATAGTAAGTGCCGTGGTACTACGTAGTGGTAGATGTTTGAGTTGTTGGGTTTTTTCAACTTGCATTCCTAAACTTACACTCGGTATATATTTATACTAATAACAAACCAGGACGTTGAACGCCAAGCAGGAGTAGACGCCAGATACACGGGCATAAAGCAGCGTCTGCACGCGTATGAGACAAACAAAAAACACACGAAAACAAAGTTGTTGTTTTTTTCGGCCCTCCGATGTAGGGGGGGGGCGTTGTATGGTGCCTGCGATTCAGATCCGCGTTCACCCTCGCCTAGTACCATCGTATTTGACAAAACACAGTACTTATGTCAAAATAGGCGGTAGTGCCGATGCGACGGTCGGCGTGTACCAAACCGTTTCTTAGGCTCCTCTCCCTAGGAGCTCCATTCCTCACTCAAAACCCAAACCCGACTTTCAGAAACAATGACAGGAAAACCCGATAAGCAATCTCATGGCTTGGGTGGGTGTCGAATAATATTGTAAAATTAAAACGGACTACTCGTACTAATGGCTAAATTGGTTACTTACGATGTTGAGGATGTTCGCTAGCTCCAAGTGGGATAGGTTTCAAGTCATTGTATTTGTCTCCCAACCACAGGGTGGAGGCAAGTCGAGATGTGAGCCCTCTCGTATAAGAGCTCATAGTCTACCATCAACAATGCCAGGCAAGTACTAGGTATCCCATAATCGGCCAATAGCCCGAACCGGCACGAAACGGATACAAAACTGTCATGCTGAAAATCCCAAATTATAACCCTCCCGAATGATTCTCGCGGAAGTGACGAATCAACACTATTTTAGACTCAATTCCATCACCTCAAACGACGACAAAAAATGGCTCGAGGAAATTCATCCTCATGAACGAAAACCTCTTCTATACTCAACACTATTGTAATTACACAAAGAGATTTCAACAGTCGCGTCAAAATGATAAAAACTAAGACGAAAATACACGATGCCAGAGATCGCGAGGAACCCCGTTCTCCCAGACAAAAGTCTCCTTTTGCCCCCTACTCCCGTCATAGATTCTCAGATCGTAACGGTAAAGCGAGATAGCACACACTCTTTTCTGCAAACATAGAATTTATCCAACGCTACAAGATACCCGAAATAATACTCGCTACGCGGTAGTTCGTAATAATCGAATACAGAAACAATATAATGCTGCCCCTGTCAAGACGAACAGCCTAAGCCCTCCCAGCTACGGAAACTATTCGATCATTCGCAGAATCCTTTTACGTTCCACTTTCCTCCCATTGCAAACAAGTATTCGCTTGATACTGTCGGAAAAACAACCAATCAATCATGAATGTGCTCAGCTTCCTTTATTTTGCAACCAGTAAATTGCCGTCAAAACTAAAACATACCCGCAATAATAAAAAAAGCAGTAGCTACCACCAATACCATCAGTACACTTATCCATGGTGCACCTACGCACCCTTATTTCTCCAAACCGCTAAGAAATCGCATTTATTTTTCTACCAGGCCTTCATTCTGGTCCTGTCTGCACCAGAACCACACTACTTGTCCAAGGTTTTCTGATTTTCAAAGGCTGTTTGATTTGAAGATGAAAATACATTCCAAAGCTACCAGGCGAAAAAGGCTACGCATACCATCCAAAGCGAATGTCAGATGATACGTCGTCTACTATCTACCGGTCTCCATTGTTGCCGCAAATAAATAAACGTCGCATTCGACCAAAACAACATTTCGATAGACAGGTAGATCTTGTTTGCGTCAAATAAATGAATCATTAATTCCTACGTGATTCCACCAATGACGACCAGACCTGCCCCCCCCGCCCCGCGAAGTTGACGGACCTTGGATAAGGCTCCTGGCGACGCAGCATTCAGGTCTGCTCACTCCATGCCTTCTTCCGCTGCAGCTGTTGCTGCTGCTTCTCATGGAGTGCGTGCGGCCATGCCACTTGACGTATTTGCCCGGACGAAACCCCGTCGTTATTAGGTACTACTGCAGACAGTCCCCGATTAACCCACGCCCGTTTCCTCCCACCGGTATTATGTACAGCAGCAGAATGCGCGCGTGTTATGCCGCGCGACTTGGCCCCACCTAACACCCCTCGGTAGGGTGCGCACGCCCGGCGGCCGTTCGACTTTTCGCGGAATCCGCAAACAGAGATGTACCATCGCTGAGCGATAGCCCCATATCTGCTGCCTCCACAACACCTGCAGTGGAGTGAGTACGGCAATCAAACGTCGTACAACTTGAAGTCTCCCGCTCGCAACACACGACGGGGGTGCCTACGGCCGTACGTCTGCCATAGGGCTTTTAGATGCTGATGTAAACCCCCCTGGCCGCTGTATACGGTTGGGGTGTCCTAGGCTATGATTCCACCATGGACACAAGCTGCTGCTACTCCATGCATACGGTTATGCTCCACCGCAGGCCTTTAGATACTCCTGCTGTAGAGCAATAGTTCCTCCCTGAAGGCGACGTCGTCACCAGAATATCATCTCTGGGATCCTCCTCCGTATACACGGCTCCTTGTCCACCCCCGGGGCCTCTCTTCGCCACGTGGATATGTACCAGTATGAGTTCACTATCTATTATAACCAATCGTGCATGATGCCTCCGGCGTGCAGCTCGAAAAGACAAAATGAGGTCTCGCGAACCGACCGTTGGTTGTTCTATATACCTCTTCTCACTAGTCTATGAAATCACGTGTCTGTAGAGCAAGTTGGACCACCCGAAAAACATCGACCCCCGAAAAACCACGAGCCATGCTATGTCAGAAGACAACTCGCCTATCAAGCTGCCCTCCCAGCTCCCTCTTTCACCATCGAATAATTGCGACGATGGCGGTACAGCTTCTCTACCTGCTATACCAGCGGTGGTTGTCTCCTGCTCCCCACCTGACTCCTCCTTGCGCCTTGCTGCTCGTCTCAGCTGATCTCCAAAAAGGCTGCCTCCAAAGGCACGGTCGCTCTCACCAACTCCCCGTGAGATTTTCCATATTACGTCCGATCGCCTGCGCTTTCGTTCTGTCAGCGTCTTTGAAATCATGGCCCTGTTCCAATACTCAGACCACCCGTAGATCCCCCATGAGGCTAACCAGAGTCAGTATTATCTAGAGTGTTCGTTAGCTCCAAGCGGGATAGGTTTCAAGTCATTGCATTAGTTTCACAACCACAGGGTGGAGGCAAGTCGAGAAATGAGCTTTCTCGCATAAGAGCGCATAGTCTACCATCAAGAATGCCAGCCAAGTACCAGCTATCCCCTAATAGGCCAATAGCCCGAACCGGCACGAAACTGATACGAAACTGTCATGCTGAAAATTCAAAATTTACAAAGGATCCCGTCAGCTATAAACGATTTCGCCGAGACGTGTTAACCCTGTCGTGAGAACATCGCCAGCAACGCAATGAACACTGGTACTGCCATGCTGTATGGACCCTTGCCGTGTTTTACGATGATACTAGTTGGCATGCAGCATATATTCTACTCTACCGCTGCCTTCTGCAAAAACCCTAGTACACTCACAGGTAGACGATCCACTCACTCTGGTCATGTCGTCACTGTTTCGAGGGCCATAACCGCGTCATAAGTTAATTTCGTGATATCAAGCACAAATATCGCCACAACGCCAACACAGCCGTCTGTTGACTACTATGCATAACACGAGGACACTCTTACGGTTCTTAGCGTGGCAACGTATTCTCAATACATGGCAGTTTCTCATTGTACAGTGCGGTTTGCATATGTTTGGCCTTTTTCTCGGCTGCAATGTCTCGCTTACCTACATTTGCCCGAAGGCATCTACTGATGTAGATCACACGTGATTTAGTCGGATATTTCCTGAGCGATCATGTTCTTGGAAGTCATCCGTGACATACGTTGTACCAAGTGATATATGTCTAACCTGGAATAATTTGTTTCCAGGTAGAGAGATAGAGCTAGGGCTGACACAGAGGATGGAGGAGAGAGCACTGTGGGAACGGGATGTCGTTGGATGGCCTGGTATGACACATGCAACGATAGGGGTGCAAGGCGGTTTTTCTAAGACTCCCCACGTTCCCCACTTGGATGGCTCTGCACCTCATCCAAAACCCCAATTTTGAGAAAGATTGTGAGCTTACCCCGATGAACCATCCCATGGTCTAGGTACACAACACAATATATTGGAATGAAGACAAGAATGGAACGCCGACGATTTTGGGTTAAGGAATTCCGGCATTTAGAAGATGTTTTAGGCAAAAAATACTACCTCCATCGAAGCACGCGTCGTGTATGGTAACGCCCAGGAAGGATCGTGAAGAAGGTATACAGTAGCCACGAGAGATTTTACTTGTACCTGGCCTGAAGCAAAGATACCGCATCGTAGTTCGTGATTAAAAACCAGCAGGCTTAAGCAACGCGTAGCACATTATACATCGAGGAGTTCGAAAAATCTGTAGAATACACCCAGACCAAAGCTGGTGTATCATTGTGCTTGCCATCCGACGATATGCAGCGTCAGCGCCAGTCAAGAGCAAAACGAACAAACATACATACATGAAGACTACTGTGACAACGTTATTGTACGACAACTACTGAGTTGATAAACTAATATCATGTTCTCAAACGCCACCCTCCCCGTGGGTTTGTAGTTTCTACCCGTCCTCGCAAAATATCTATCAAACTACGATCAACACTTCTGGTATATTAGCAATGTGGTGTCGTTCAGAAATGGCGGCTGTACGGGCTGTTGTCGTTCGTATACATCAAATAGTCTCTTAAACCAAACCAACTCTCTATTGCAAGGGTGTGCTTGGTACGATACCGGTACTCACGGTACCGGTATGGATGTTTTACCACAGTTACTGAAATGTCCGGTACCGGTATTGATGCTGTACCGAAGGTACCGAAGTGTCCGGTAATGGTATGAAAGCCTGTACCGGTACCGGCGGTATCGATAAGAATATCCTATCGAACTTACCGAAGTGTTCGGTACCGGAATTTTTAGTACCGAACTTACGGAAGTGTCCGGTATAGGTATTGATGTCGTATCGAACTCACCGAAGTGTCCGGTACCGGTATTGATGTCGTACCGAACAAACCGAAGTGTCCGGTACCGGTATTGATGCCGTACTGAACAAACCGGAGTGTCCGGTACCGGTATTGAAGTCGTACCGATACCGGTACCGGTACCAGCACCGGTACATACTTGTGTATATATACCGGCGGTATATGTACAGACCAAATTGTATCCGGCATTTCCCGGCGGTGCCTGTTTAGTTAGATGGGTTTGTATTATGCTGTTTAAAAGGTACGCTTTGGATCATCAACTCAAAAAAACAGTTAAACACAGAATCGGAGAGTGCCCTTTAACTTGAAAAAAGACAAAGATTTGCCAATTTTTAGCCTGCCTCTTGTGTGAATTCGATTCCCAGCTCCAGGTTTCGGTGAGGTTGCAAAAACAAATCTCGTTTGTTTGCGCTATAATCGAAACACAGGAATCTGGTGCCAAATCGGATGCGGGCATAGTTGTGTGGTCATTTGTTCGTTTAGACTTGTGATTTAGCAGTTAGGGTTCGGACATATTACGTAAAACGTCTTATGCCAACGTCGACTACTACTACTTATGTATGTCTGGCGCGCACTGGGTGCACTTCGCCCGGCCCTGGACTCAAGAATCCAATGTATCGATGACTGACTCTGGTCTGCCCGCGGGAGGAGACATGCCGAGCGCCACGTGGTATTGTTTCAACCAAGCATCCGAGCCCAACACGATGACCTCCTGCTGCTGCTCAAGTGCGTGCACTGTCGTATCATATTCATACGTATATTCACGAAAGACGCGCGCTGGGTGCGCTGCCCTTCTTGGTCTGTAGGTCCAAGCTCGCTTCCGTCGACAGTTACTGTTAGCTGTCTGGCTGCGGAGAGGCGCGGCGGCTGCGTCTGCGCATCGTGGTTGCATTCGCTCTTCAAGGCATCGATCGCTACTCATATATCTGTGTGTACCTCGTCCTGCTGCTGTATTAACAGGCTCTGCTCAGTTATACTCTAGTTTCGCTTAGAGTAGTTGAAGATCGATCCTATTTTTTTAGATTAAAATCCGACGCGCCGAGTCGTCAGATGTTGGCCCAACTTCTGACGACTTGGGCCATCGGATTCCCATCTCAGATATTAAACCCGTCGCATTTCGCGAATTCATAAGTGACCCGATCCAATTTCCACTATTCAGATCGAAAAGTAACAATACGAAGCTCGCAATTGGATTGACTAACAACCAGATATATTTTGAGGTCAAAATGTGGCAGTACCGGGCTGATGTTGTACCCAATTTAGCAAAGCGTCCGATGCTGGAGACGATGTTGTACCGATACCTGTACCAACTTAGGTACACTGTACCCACTTAGGTACATACGTCCATACCGGTCCCGGAGGTGGCAGTATTGGTGTCGTACCTGTCAGTGTATGACACAGACCTCTCGGACACATTTCAACGCCGATTTCTCAACGACCGGTAGCTCGGAAACGCCGAGCGATGCGTGTATCGAAGTATCTCGACGATACCTTCAGAAAGGGGCCCTTTTCGTCTTTCGTATCCCTCTCGCTTCGAAGGAGATTGACACTGAAATTCGTCCGAGAGCAGTGTTATCCACACTGTTATATCTCCGGCGTGCGACACCTGCGAGCCCTGTTGTCCCGGCATTTACATGTGCTGAAATTGCAACCCAGGAAGGAACCGGAGCAAAAATGACGCTACGGCGTGGCGGGTACGCAGAGGTCATCGTCAACTTGTTCCAGTCCAGGCAGGAGACCTGGAAACTAATGAATGGAGCAGCTGTCAAGACTGTAAGTGTTTGTACAGACTGTGGGTGGGCACCACAGCAGCCTGTTGTCGTCATCGACGTTCGGTGGAGACTGCGGTATGGCTTCCGGCATAGCGCATCGTTACAACACACCGCTCTAATCGGTACTCATGACCTGTTCGGGTATAGTGTTGGTACACATTTGGTAGTTGCTACAACGGGTTTGCGCTGGTAGCTGTTAGGCGAGCATGCTGGTGTCTGGCGTACAGGAGATTATCGATACTAAACACTGCCGGCCAGAAAAGCTTGGGTGGGAAATGTGTTTACGAATTCCAACTCGCACTCGGCAACGAGGGGCGTAGCACAAAGTAGAGCGGAGACATCACGTGAGCAGAGTGGTTGTTACAGTTTTGTGTATCGACGTCCAGAGTACAGCTATGTTCTAAACGCTTGCCGCCCTTCTTAATCGTTAACATGCGACGACTCGTGCCGGCTGAACCATACCCTAAATAATACCAGCGTACGTTCTACGTCATTTTGAAGTATGGAACATGTCCTGCAAGAAACTTTCTTCCTGCCGTGCGCAGTCAGTGCTTTTGATCGGTGCTGGTATACTTCACTCCCTATGAATCTGTACTGATATTGCTGCTGAGCATTGACCATGACCTTCATCTTACCAAGTATTTGAACCTATAGAAACACCTATTTGCTGATACGTAGGCCCATATATACCGCCACTAACCGTATGCCTGGTACTTCGTATTTGTATCTGGATGCATGTCGAATAATTGCTCGCTCAAAACCTGCCGATTTAACCTTTTTAATACAGCAGAATTTAACCCATTCTATATTCAAGTATGTTGTTCCCGAACCACTTCTAAATGGCCTAACCATCCAATCAAAACTGCTCCCGTAACCCCTCGGCCCCGTGACGAGCAGACTACGGGGATAACAGGGTCACCATCCACGCCGACGACCTTGTCGGTTCGCCCCCTTCATTGAGTTCTGGAACGTTCGCTTCGATTTGACGACGAGGGGGAAGGGCTAGGCCTGTCAGGGGAGACGGCTGTAAGCAAAGCTTAGCGAATGACGCATACGACGGTAAGGGTGTGCCAATCGTGTAAGAGGAGCCCATTCATTAGTCAAAAACGTACTTTTGAAAAAAACTGAACATACAATCCAGTGAACAATATCATGCTCTAGCGGTAAAGTTTGGTCGTTGTGGTGTTGCAACACACATATGCTACCCCGACGATAGTACAGGTCTCGATTGAGGAGCCCGTCTGTCAGCAATATTTTTGCTAGAACAACGCATGTGCTGCAGAAGTTCGCCCTGTGTGTCTCAGGGCATTGTAGCTTGAAGGGTTCCCTACCACTGCTAACGCCTGGGTTTGATGGAAAATGTTCCGTCAACCCGATGAACAATCCCAGTGCCTGTTAATAGGCGTACGACAGTGTTTTTTACATTTGTAATGCTCTTCGTAGTTCTTCGTGTAAGGTGAGTTGTTCATAAACGAAATAATCTCAACATCCCACCCCTAAAATGAAAGGCAGCCAACACGCGCAGACTACATCGTAGCACACATCGTTAAGGCCAAAACCGTGCCGCTTGCCTTAGTTGAACACCCTCAAATTCGAACCTCTGTCCATCCTTGTTTTCCACCTGAAGACGCTGCAGCTGACTATGGGAACTACGTATGAGGTACAAGGGGGTACCGTGTTTAGGGGCCCTTCGGAACAAGTCGGTATTACCGCTCTTATCTCCGTGTCGTTCGTATATCAAATTGGATATCATATTGACTTAAGTATAGAAGTTGCAAAGCACAACAAGACTGTGTGACCGCTCGCAAGGTTTTTTCTCTCGTAATGGTCGTTCTTTAATCACGTACTATTCCGTGGCACTCGTACAGCACATTCATTTCCTCACTTCATACAAACGGCACCCAAAGCTGATAGCGGTCGTCGAAGGCACACAACTAAACAGCCATTGTATTTGATTTGCGAATAATCTAAGAGCAATATGCCCTGGTAGGAGCAAGGCAAGCATCTCTGATAGATGAGGCTAATCTCCAAGTGAGCTACTATCCATGATATGTCCAACGCGATGCGCTTATTTCACTACGGTAGGGGTGCACCTAGCTCCTACTGGAAGTGGTTCGAAAGCTTTTGGCTTGGAGAGGTCCATACCTCACCAGGAAACGGACTTTAAGAAAAGATGGCCGCGCAACACAACCAAGACTTCCATGGCCTACACAGTAGGATACCACGCACGAATAAAATTGACAACCGAGATGGGCTTCGAACAATCGACACAGTGGTGGTGGGTATCAGGAGCCGCGTCAGCCAGACATATGTGGCCAAAATGTGCTATACGGCTACCCCTGTCACAGTACACGTAATGCCACACGCATATCGTTCGGCAATGCCTGTCTGGTTGTAGGTGCATATTTACAAACCAAGTCGATGTTTGTGCGCGATGTACAGTAGAACTCCTAAATTTTGAAACTTGGAATAATCTGCTGTAGGCACACCCTCTACCCTGGCATGGACCTTTAGTAATGTACTACTGTCGCTACGATTGGTCCGTTTGCACCCTTGCCCTCGCCGCTTCAAACGTCATGTCGGCGGCTACAGCACCTACGTCGATAAACCGGAGCTTGAAGGGAAGGAGGATGCTACCTGCTGAGCATAGCCGTCGGTTAGAAATGTACGGTTTCACGGTTTCACTACCTTTTTGGGCGCGACAGACGCTGAGGGCACAGTTTCTTCTCTAGGAACAACCCAGATATATGCCGGACAAACGATACACGAGACTCATGAATGTTATGTACAATCACTGTAGGGTACTTCACGAGCGCTCCATGCTTCTATGTCATGGTCCTGTAGATATGAAATACCGTAGCACCACAATCGAAACCTCCACAGTCGGTCACGCTTGGGAAGAACCTCAATTTCAAATCTACACTCAACGTTGTATTTTCTTCTCCCTTGTGGCCGGACCTTGCCTACTGCACGTAGCGTTAAGTGAGTTTTTCTGGGGAACGGGCGGTATTGGGTGACGCTTGGTACGATAAGACGTGCCTTATTGCGAGACGTATTGCTAGCCTTATATCAGGTTTAGACCATACCTTCTTATGGTCGACGGGGCTCCTGGACTGCAGAACTACGCAACATCGTTGGAATCCGTAATATCGTTGAACAATTTTCCACTCTTTGTATTCGTTATATGTGTCTATTAATCTAGATAATGGTATCAAAATACCACAGAGTTTTTCTCTGGAGTCGGTGTTTGGATGAGGTAGGATACTGGCGCCACTGTTTTTACATCCGTGTTAGGCCACTCGGCGAGCGACTCATAACATGTCCCCAATTCCTTTTGCTTTTGCTTCTTTGGCGCAACCTAACAAACTGCGCCAAGGTGGTGCTTATCGAGCATTAAAAACGCATACAAACTACAAAGTTAAGAGTGTACTACAGCAAGGTAGTTACCCTTTTGAGTGTCTCTGGTCGGCTGATAAAAAGGAGGCTAACGGGGCATCCCCTCCCCTAGCACCAGCCAGGAGCTGTTTGGCCTGTTCACGCACGGCCTCGGAAACACGACGTGCACCCCTAACATGCCATCCGTATTTTTTTATACAAGCGTCAGCTGCTGACCCGATCTGCCGTGTTTCTCGCGATCGTGTCAGGTTGACGTCGGCCGCCGATGTTGGCGAGGAGGAAGGAGTCAATCTGAAGCAGCAACCACCAAACAGCCTTGTCCACGCCCCGAACACGAACTGTGACGACGTCTGGCTTTCGTGGCCAGCAATGCACAAGCGAGCGATCGCCGAGGGTACCGTCCTGGTGTTTGATGTATTCTCGTCGGTTGGCAACCTCTTCATTGCGGTGGAAAATGGCATGAAGGTGAGGGTGAGGGCTATCACGGTGAATGGGGTGCACTTAACTCTTGCTGGGGAAGGACTCAATACTTCGAACAAGCCTTACCCTCAGACCACCCCATGGGGTAGGTGTACAACCTAACACGTTGTACACGACGAACTCGATGGCACCGGATATATTGGGCGTTTCTTCGGACACTCGTCAGTGAGACAGGTTTGAACAAAAAACGTATGCTACCCGTATCGTCCCACGTGCCCGGTTGGGAGACACGTTGTTAACCCGTTGGGGCCTTCAGAGGGCGCCTGCTACTGCAGAGTTGCGCCGATGCTTGCCTAGTTTTGCCAACGATTCTCACTTCAGGACCTTGCATAAAACCCCTACATGAGTTGAGGCAAACCTCTACGCTTAACACGATGAACAATCTCATGGGCTAAGTGTATGGCGAAGAGTATCATCGTAGAGGAAGGCCGTTATTCCGTAGATAGATAGACCCCTTACAGAGGAGTCCATCCGTCAGAAATACCTCCGCTAAAAGCGACTATAACGCTACCTCCATTGTGGAGCGTGTCACAGATTAAAAATGACCAATCCAAGTGGCGACTTCAGCTTCGGGTGACCATGCTATCATAGAGCATGCCTTATTTCTTGACGTATTATTGCTATTAATAGCCGTATCTCATTTGTGTTGACAAACACATTGTCTGGCTGACGGGGTC
>JAYJME010003318.1:0-12273 GCA_036873775.1 Costaria costata | reverse complement strand
GCAAGCTGCGTGGGATACTTCGATCGCGCGTACTACGTGTTTTGTGTAACCTATTGGGGAATATATAGTCTCATTATTGAGGTATGTACGGTATGAAGAAACTGCGTATGGATACACGATATGAAGGTTGACGATGCCTTGGCGTGCAGATTCCTGAGATCCAGTCAACCTACTGACGGGTGGGCAGACGCGCAACCACAGCACAGCCAGTCAGGCTGTACGAGCGGTGGTGTTTTTCCTGTCCGTGGTGTGCGCTGCAGAGTATTGGCGCGTGAATAAGAAAGAGCCCAATAAGAATAAGAACATTAGGCTGACGTTTTGGGTGATGGTAAGAAATTTGGGTTAAGAAATCGTGCCCAGCTGCGAGCGCTACACTAAACCCAATATAATAGCCAATGAGCTCGAGGTTGCTCAAGGCTGGTGTCACAATAAGGTTTCAAGCTTTTTGCTCAGATTACGAGGTTTTTCTTGTCGGCGGGCCCATTCTGTATGCAAGCGTCACGCGTTGTACATCTATTAATAGGACATCTAGGACATTGACTAGGCCCTTGTTGGCGTGGTGCAATGCTATGACAGCGGAAGATTACACAGGGGCTTGCTGTCAATACTACTATTACGGGGGACCATAGTTAATACCAGGGGTAGGACCTATGTAGACACGATAGGACCTACTGTAGACACCGAAACCTATATATTCCCCTACTTTTGCTAACAATATTTGGTCCATAGTTATTAGGACCTACTGTAGATACAATATAATCTACTGTAGAAACCAAAACTTACATATTTCCCTATTTTTGGAAACAATATTTGGTCCTATTTACTATGGTGCCCCGTAATATTACTATGGCTAGCATTCCGGTTTTTGAGAAGTCCAATTGTGTGAAAACGTGCACCTTGTACATTGCTATTATATCTGGTTCCAGAATACTAACATATAGAAGACACTTTAATTCCGGTAGTAGTCTATATGGGTAGGTATTGAAAATTACGTTAACCTCCTTCAAGGCACAAGTTTGCCACGGCACTGCTGCAGGTATGAATCTCTCTTATGCATAGCAAAAGCTTCTGCATCCTCTCTTTGGAATTTCCACCCCTCCTTCTCCTTTTCCCGTGGCCTCCCGGTGTGGCATCCTTCCCCCTCCCCCTGTCATTCCCCTTCACTGTGCCTGCGCTCTTTCCTTCTGCCTCTCCGTCTTTGTTGTCCTTACCCCTCCCCCTCTCCTCCCCCTCCGCTCTCCCTCTCCCTCTCCCTGCCCTTCACTCCGCCTATGGCTGTGCCTGGACCTGTCTGTGCCTGTGGCATCATGCCTCGCGGCCTTGGTGGGTGGTGAACGGGACATGTACTTACGATCAATCATTGCTACGACAATGATTGACACATGTGGCATCAGGGAGTATACCCGATCATCGACCGCGTCCGCGACACGAAAATCCTCACCACCACAGCCGAGGTACGGTACGGTACGGTACACCGTATTATGCCATACCATACTGCCAGTACACGATACCAAGTACAACACATTACACGGTACACAGCTAGTAGGGTACATACACCATATGGTATACGGTACCATACTGACAGTACACGGTACAATACTGACAGTACACGGTACGGTGCACGGTACCATACTGACAGTACATACATAGTACAGGGCATCACGCGGTACACAGTAACGTACACGGTACGGTATACGACATCATACTGACAGTACACGGTACGGGTACATTGCACGGTACGGTACACGGTACCATGCTGGCAGTACATGGTACAGCATATCACGCGGTACACGGTAAAATACACGGTAAAGTACACGGTACAACACATTACACGGTACAAACTAGGTTACACGGTACGGTATCCAGTACCATAATGACAGTACACGGTGCGGTGCCCGGTTGGACACACTGTACGGTATATGGTGTGGTATGCTGTACGGTAGTAAACGGCACGAGTACACGATACAACGGTATTGCGCGGGATGTGCCGTGCTGCAGTAGGCCATATGATAATAATATGTTTTGTGAGCCGGTATGAAACTGTTGGCACGGTACGGTTTGGTTCGGACCTGTCACATTGTCTCTGTGTTCTCTGCAGTTCTTAGTTCCCACTATCTTGGCTGTGCGTTGTGCTTCGGCAAGTGGTATATTAATATATACTGGTATGGTAGTAGTACAGCAGTAGGTGTGGTACCGTAGTACCTGGTCGTGGTATATACAATAGTTAGTACGTGGTATAGTGGTAGGTGGTATAAGATATGTGGGACATATTTACCAGGTAAGTAATATTTTCTGCCCGCGGTACCAGTTGCATCCTTTTTGGTATTTAGTCCAATAGTATACTTATGTATGCCTGATAATTGTTACCAGGTATATGGCACGGTATTTAGTGATACCTGATACGTATGATACCTATTTAATATGAATATGAATAGTACAATGTGGTAGTAGTTGTAGTAGTAGTAGTAGTAGGTATTCCTTCCCGTAGTTATAGCCTTGTGTCCTTTTTTGGTACCATACAATTGCCGCTCTTGCAGTTGTTCGCTTCTCTGGACCATTTCTCTCGGCCTTTTCTTACTTTGCTTTATCTTCCTGCCCGCTGGCCGCTCGCTCGAACTGCGCGTTGTGTCCGCGTGCTTGTCGCTGATTGGCTGTGGTTTAGTCTGGTCTTCTGTCCGAACTGGAGGATGCAGGGCTGACGCTCAGCGAAGCGGAAAAGCTTCTCCCAACATGTACGTACGTCCCTCGAGATAATCAAAATTGGCACACGTTGTTTCACAAAGCTGATGCTGATCAAAGATGGGAGGGTGGTGATTGCTGATGCTGGCATTGGGATGGTTCTATTGCTGATATTGGAATGATGGTGGTTGTGGTTGTGGTGATGGTGATGGGTGTTGCGGCTGGCATTGATGCTGATGCTGATGACCATGCCACAAGAGTAGATTATGTCTTGATGGGTGGTCGGCCAGGCTACTGCTGTAACATTTACAAGATAGGGGATGTAGACAAATACAACTTTCCGTACGACCTACACATGAGGCCCACTGAACTTGCTTGCAACAAAGCGTTTGCTGTGCGAGATCGAACCCGGCACTTTTTTTGTTTCTTCGTATTATACAAAGTATGCAGATGTTTTTTCGGCATGTTTTCGCGTCGTCTGTACTATTGTCGCGTACACACACAATATACAATAGCGGATACACACCGTTTCCTTTTGGTTCGTCACCCTCGTGCCTCCCCTCTCTTCCCTCTCTTCCCTCTTGCCTTGGATTCGTGCTCTTGGCCCGTTTACTTTTTGTATTTCCGCTGAAGTGCCAAGCAATTCAATTTGTCACCAAAACCTTGGCGAAGTACCGTAGAACAAATCTATTAATATTCAATCAATCGGTCGAAATCACAGTCGGCGTATATACGTCTGATGTTTTTTTTTACAAAAGGGTCCATAGTTTCGGTAAAACCGTGCACTTATTAATATTTTAATAGTGCACTGCTATTATTAGTAACGAGGAGTTTGTTTTTGTGCTTCTGTGGCATCGTTAGTATCGTCGATCGTTGCCGCCCTAACCCTAACCCTAACCCAAAGCTGCTCTAAATGAAACCGTTCTGTAACTGTTACATGTAACGCCATCAGTGGAGGAGGCGGGTCTCCTTACCTTCGCTGCCGACAACCTGGACGTGCTGATCAACTTGTTCGGCTTCCTCGCGGTGGAGCCGGCAAAGCTCGCCATCCCAGCGGTGAGTCAGTACACTAAGTTGATTTAATACCAAGTAAAGCTAACCTTAAGCTACTTACTATTAAGGTTCTGTTGTACTTACTGATATTGATGATACTGTAGTACAATACCGAGACACTGCAGTGCACTGCTGTACTGGACCTATACTGCCCTGATTTTACTACGACAGTGTTTTATTTTCCTCCGTATCAATTTTTCCTCGTTTGTATTTTTGTGTTACCCCCCCCCTTGCCCTCTTTCTTACCTGGCCGGTGAAAACCCGACGTGCTCCGCCCCGGCATTGTAGGTATGTGAGAGGATCTATGGTCATACGACTACGGCCATTCATAATACTGAGTACTGAGTACACCCACCCACTTCCCTTTTTTTTCTCTCCTTTTTCCTTCTTTTCTTTATTTTTCTTTTATCTTTATTTTTTTTTGTTTCTCTGTATTTTTTTCTTTTCGTATCCAGTGCATTGACTAATCGCCTACATTAATTTTGCGATGTATTTTATCTGTCTCATATCACAGTTTGTGACCACAGAGCTTGCATCCCTCTTGAGTAGGATACACACTCAGCATGGAGACACTGAGTGTGGTGGTGTGGTGGATATGGATGGGTCGAACGAACTGTTTATTTGAAGAATACTACGCCTGGGTCGTCCACTAAATATATCTGACACTGTGGAATGTAGAGCCAAGGCCTACCAGGTATGCCAGATCTATACCGGGTTATTCTGTAACACGTAGTGCAAGCGGTGGAAGCTTGCAAAGATGAGTATGAGCTTCGACGAAATCCTCCATCTCACAGCTTAGGTGTCTTGGGTATAGCAGTACAGCAGTGGATAGCCCCTTTTAAGAGACCCCTTTAGAGCCGGAAACGGTTTTTGGGGACAAAACTACTTGGAAATAGTGTGGGATACTTTTGGGGTACGAGTAAAAGGGTTAACCTAGTTTGCTTCGGGATAGGAAGTCTCTTATATACCAACGCCCCTTATCAGAGCTGGTACCGGTCCTTTACAGTCAATAACGGGAAAAAAAAACGGTGCGCAGGGAGTTGAGGTCCCTTATATACCGTGTTACCTTAAAAGGGGTCCGTTAAACTGGCCTACCTAATGTATATAGATTTCAGGGTCGAGTATAGTAGCCGTCAGTTGTTTTTTGTGTGTGTATGTGTGTTTTTTCTTCGTGTTCTAACGTCTCGTGCGTGGGTACCTTGCACGCGAACTCTTTGTATGCATGTTTGTATGATCTGGATATGAAGGTGGTGAGCGCGGTGAAGGCCTTGAAAGGAGCGGGTCTGCTCAAGATTGGAGGAGGCGACTCCGACGCGCCGGCTGCCGCTGTTGCTGCTCCCGCGCCTGCCAAGGCCGGACGCTTCAAGGCTACCAAGGTGAGACGCCACAACACTATTTAATACCTGGTATGATACAGTACTATTACGGGGGAACATACAGTACTGTAGTAGTCAAGACCAAATATGCTTACTGTAGTAATCATGGAACCAAAAAGCGGGGACGCAAGAAGTTTGTCCCCGGTGTTGGAGATAGCCTCCTGGTTGTACAGAGAAAGAGAGAGATATACACCAAGTTTGCTTACTGTAGTAAAATTGAGGAATATATACTAAAATTTTTATTTGTGGAAGGACCTGATTACTATTACTATGGTATGGTCCCCCGTAATATATTACTATCATACACACATCGGGCAGGTGGCGATTTCGATCACTATTAACAGGTACCAGTACCTTGCACCAGGTAGCTGGTATTATACTATAGTTGCCGTTTTGAAACGTTGAGCTAGAGCCGCATCATACAGATCCCAAATGGTAAACTTACGAGAGCCGTGTCAGACAGTGTCCCCATCGGACACATCGTGATCTAGATCGTGTAGATCCTGAAGTTGCCGTTGAGAGACGTTGTGTTAGGAGCCGTATCACACAGATCCTTCTACTCTGTAGTCATGTGCCAAAACGCGAAGTGCCTGACACCTGTATTCAGTCTGAGTACACCACATAATGTGCTATATGTGTTATCTACTGTAGGTCGTTTTAGGTTACCCCACGAAACAAAAACGGGCAACACCTGAATGAACGGTATCGCGTGCGTACAACCCCGATCCCCATGTTGGTGACATGCCCTATCATATATGCATACCTGGTACCCTCTATGGTAGACTGACTACTTTATTAAAACAGTCGCGTGACTAAGTAGTAGCCCACAAGGCATTAACAGTTCTTCTTCTAACGAATATTTCGCCCGATAACGCAAAAACACGACAGGCCCCGGCCGTCAAGGCTGCCGTCAAGGTTGCCGCCCCTAAGCCTGCTCCCAAGGCGAAGGCCGTCAAGGCGGTCAGGCCCGCCGCCCCTAAGCCTGCCCCTAAGGCTCCTAAGGCCGCGCCTAAGGCTGCTGCTGCCCCCAAGGCTGCTCCTAAGTCGATGAAGGCTGCTGCCCCGAAGGCTGCTCCTAAGGCGAAGCCCGCTCCCAAGCAGGCACCCAAGCCCAAGGTGCGTCGTGTGGATTTCGTGGGGTGTGGGTAGTGTGTGGGGTGTGTAGGGTGTGGGTAGGATGTGGGGTTTGTAGGGTGTTTGGGGCGTTAGGGGTGTGAGGTGTGTAGTGTGTGGGGTGTGTAGTGTGTGGGGTGTGTAGTGTGGAAAGGTGTCAGGACACAGCAAAATTCCATCCGTTGACGGACAGCAATTTTCCAGTAGTTGACCTTGACCGACGGCAAAGTACTAGATGTTAGTGTGGAACGCTCGGTTTTACACCCTTGACCGCTGCACGTTTCCCCTTGACTGACCGTCTCCTGACGTATGTGGTAATGCTTAGCGTGTGGTGTGTAAGGTGTGTAGGGTGTGTAGGGTGTAGGGTGTGTGCAGTGTGGGGTATGTAGGCTCCGTGTATTGCCTTGTTTTGGTGACGCGGAAAGGTGGTCTGGTCTAGCGCTGCAGCCGCCGTCTCTGTTGTAGCCACCGTGGAAGAGTGGTTCCTATGCTGGGCCTTGTGGTGGTCGTTGCGGTGGTTCTGATGATGGACGCAGTTTTCCTGCTGACAAGAAGTGGTTATACGTACCTTCCCTTCCCCCCGGTATGCTACGTGGTGACTCTGACACTTGCTATCTCTGTCTGCCTGTCTTTGCCTCTCTCTCTCTCTCTGGCGACGACTGCCAACGATGGTGATGTCATGGTGGACATGATTCCACTGCTGTGGTGGTCGACGATGGTTTTCGTGGCGGTCTTGGTCGTGTTTATCTTGATCCCGATCTTCATTGGATCTTGATCTTGATCTTGATCTTGACCAGCCGGTAGTGAAAAAGGCAGCACCGAGGTGCGTGCATGTCTTGCGTTACCATGTTGACGTTTTTCGTGTAGTAATAGTAATAATATGTACCCCTTCAAGCCTATATCCCTATGCCCCTTCTGTCTGTGCCAAGTTTTTCGGAACAGAGGTTGAAATTTGATAAGAGGGTTTACTGCAGCAGAAGAAGGGCCAAGGCCTCGTGTGACTTTATTTTGTGTCTTGACGTGTGCGTGTGTGCGTGGTCTCGATAGCTCCCGTCGAAGAAAAGCCCTGGACCAGTTTTTGGGGCGTCTGTGCAGCCATCCGCTGAAAGTTTAGTTTTTTATAAATTGTGCTTCCAGCGTTTTCTTCCTTGGATTTTTTTACCCCTTTAGGACTGTTAAGACACCAGTCCCGTTTTGGAGACTTATTTCTTGGAGTTAGAGTGTTGATATACTGAAGTATGTGCTTCTGTACACAACTGTAGTACTACGAAGTATTACTATTAATATTAATAGAGTACCACCAAGTATTTATAGACGGGTTAAGGGCAAGCTAAGGCGCAAAAAAGAAGGCGTAGCGTGACTTATTCCGTCGCGATCCACTTTATTCAGCCCGTGGCATTCCCATGTACAGAGTGGGTGTTGGGGTATCATCCAGACACCGCGCGAAATTAACTGTACGGCTAACATATGTAGGGAGCTCAAGTAGAGCCATACACACGGGCTGGAGCTTAGCTACTGTAGAGCTAAGTCAGAAGTAAATTAGAGCTGAACAATTAATAAGAGAGCTGAACTATTGCACTGTAGATCTATACTGCAGGAGAGCTATCCTGGAGTTGCAGTAAACTGAAAGTAGTTTAAAGTAGAGCTACATATTAGAACCGAACGAGGGGTAAGCTAGAGGCGAGAGGGTGGCACTACAGAGCACGGCGACAATTTCCGCGATGCCGCTCCTGTCGAGCGAGTGACCTCTATGATGCACGTATTGGTCCACGATCTCCGCTTTAGGGGCGAGTGGCCTCTATAATGCACGTATTTATTTGTCTTACCCACGCCTACCCCCCTGTCCCGCCCCGCGCCGCCCCGCGCCGCCCCCCCCCCCCTCCCCTGCCCTGCCCTGCCCTGTGCTCCCCTGCCCTCCCCTCCTCTGCCGTACGCGCTTGGATAATCTGTTTTCCTCGCGCCCGCAGCCCAGCGAAGGGGAACATCTCCAACCTCCCGAAGGCCCTCTAAGAGTGCCTGCGGTGACCGTACCTTTTATCTTGTTTTGGTGTTTCGGTGCTTTTAAATACGGTAGAGGTTAGAAGCAGAGGGATCACAACTCACAACTCTTGACTCTTTATGGTGTCCAAGTGGATATGGATGGATGCAGTCCGTCGTTGCGTGGGGGATAACGCAGGACACCTTGTCAGGAGAGAGAGAGGAGCTGCCGCTAAACTTTATGGAGCTCTACTGCAGCATTCGCAGACAGCGGTCACGGACAGCAGTCGCGGACAGTCGTCACTGACGGCAGTCACAGACGTCAGTCACGGAAAGCTGTCACAGACAGCTGTCACGGACGGCAGTCATGGACAGCATGAAGAGACAGTAGTCTCTGCCACACTCCCCAGGCGCCTATTTTCGACACGCCTCCCTTTTAATCTTTTCTTGGGCGTTAGAATTCGATCTTGTGGTGCAAATGAAAACGAAAAAGACGCGGTGCTCACTGCGAGTACGCGCTTTTCGCCAACACGTTTAAGCCGGTACCGGTAAAATGTGGAGGCGTTCCGGCGTCCCGACTCTCTAGATTCGACCCCTGAGGCATTCCAGCGGGGGGAGGGCGGGGACGGGGACGGGGACGGAGGGGGGTATCTAACCTTCAGGCTGTGCTCTGTGGGTGTTGTGAGAATGCAGCTTCTGTTCGCAATTTTTCCCACGAGGTAGACGCTTTTTGGGGGCGGAGGGAGCTTTGAATGGCCATTGTTTTTTTAGGGTTTCACTCGGTTTTCGACACGATTAATGGCGTTATTTGCTGTTGATAGATGCGACAATTGACGCACCGGGCAGGCACGGCTCGGTGTCGGACAAAGAACAACAACAACGGTCTTATTAATGTCGGCAGGCGTTTGTGCTGAGACCGACTAAGGGAATGTCCCGTGGTTGAGCTCAAGAGTACGATACATACACTTTTTGTTTGATTTGCCTTCAACCAACTCTGTCCAGTTGCCAAATTCACTCATGGTACTCGTACATACGATATTATATTGTATGACATTATATTACAGTAGTCTATACGTGGAAGGAAAAGTCGTGCCCCTTTTAGGCGGAAAGTACGTACTGTGAAATACGATGCTGACAAAAAACAATATACAGCAGTACGAGTACTTCGTATACGATACTCGTACACATCATTCGCGTACTTTGGTGCACAGTGCACTGTTGTTGCAGGTTGCAGTACTGCTGCAGGGCGTATTGTGCGAGGTGACCACAGACCACAGACAGACACGTAGTAACGACAGGGAGTCCCACTGCTGTGTTAGTGGGCGTCGATTTTTGGAGTTAGGATTTTTTATTGGTGGAAAATCCTTGGTCGCCATTTGTGATCATCCGAAATCGGGACGTCCCTTTTCGAAAAACGATTAAGACATTTCGTGCCCGCAGTTTTATTTGAGTACTACGCTGCAGCACACATAGTTCTACATCTGACTCTAATTGCAAGTTATAGTCCCCAACACGGGACTGCAGTCGTACCAGTCGTAGCAGTCCTAAAGGGGGTGCACGTCGCTCATGCCGCCTCTAGCTGCACTATGTATAACTAGATCATTACCATCTGCCTTGGATCACAACAATGAAAAATCAACACAACAGGACGCGCGCGAGCACTACTACTACACTACTATGATGCCGCGTCAATTATGTTCTGCGGTTGCTGCTGCTGTTGAACAGTTGCTTGTTGACGCTTTCAGTAGTACTGCACCAGACTCGAGGTAACCTGCTCAAGAACCTATAATAAAGTCATACTTCGTATGTACCTCCCGGTATACCGTTTCTGTCCGGAAAGTTACTGCGCTGCTGCGTGACGTGTTATAAAGTGACTCTCATGCATCGATCGCCAGATCAACGAGCGCTTTGGGTTCGATCTCATTTTCACCTTGCAACACACTTACGTTCATACAGTACTTTATCTTCTTATAACCATCCAACCCACTTATTAATAGTTGCAAGTGACCAGGTGTGTGGAATAATCTCAGTAAAAAAATCGTAAAATCCATGCAGCCATCCAACCGTCAGATATTAAAAAAATGAACACCTACGGAACAGCACGGCTACGCCATTATTGGCGCGCACTAGCAATAATAGTAATGCGGCTAACTGCGGTGGTAGCGTCGAGGTCAGCTCGGCTGTTCTCACATTAGACTGCAACATTCGCCGGTGAAGATGATACTGGTACGTACGTAAGCAAGCCAACAAGGAAAAGGGAATTTATCATCGATCGCTTGACAGCGATGGCGGCTGTGTGTTATTATGTTGAAGTAGCCAGACCACGTCGTCGATTGCTGTCACTATTCCCCGGTGCCAACAGGGGTCTCTCTTTCTCATTGTCCGATGAGCACTTACTCTGAAACCCGTATCGTTTGTCTGATGTTCGCTAACTCTGAAACCACTATTGATTGTCCTGAGACCCCAGCAGTATCATTTGTCCGATGATTTCTAAATCTGAAACGAGTACAACCTTCGTATTGATTGTCCGTCCGATAATTACTGCTTTGTATCAGGTACCAGGTAGTCCCTATCTATGTTGAGACCGATCTTTGCAACCCATTCAGCACCAGGCGTGACTCTGGCACTTTTCCCCAAGAGTTTACTCTTTGGTTCTCCACCTCCAGTAAACAAAACCCCGCTATTAATACGAGTATATAGTATAGCAAAAAAAGAAGCAACATCCTGTGTTATAACCCACTACACTTTTGAAACAAGCCGCTTTTTTAACACCTTCTTTCGAGCCGCTTTTTCGTTCTTCACCCCACGCCGAGCAAGCTTGACTCACTAGTTTTTTACTCAAAATACACCCCTAACAACTGCCAAGATCGAGCCGCTTCACACGCTTCCCACGCTTCACACGCACACACCTATTATACATGATGGGCGGAGGAGAGACCGCCACATGTATGTGTGCTCGTCTGCAAATAGTCTGTACGATCTGCCAGACAATTTTTTTTTTGTAAGTAAAAAAAACGAAAAACAAAAAAAACAGCAAAACATCGCGGGCTGGTTGCAGCCCACCAAGAAGAGGGCCTACACGACCCAACCGTTGAGACGCCCGGAAATATTGGCTCTTTTTAGGAGTGCAGTCCCGTATTGGGGAAAAATCACTTGGAATTAGAGTTGAATACAGTAGACGATTCTGTGCAGTGCGTGCAGTACTCAAAGGCTTCTATGAAATCCTTTCGGGATCCAGGTAATAGCGACCACAAAGAAGAGTCGGCACGCGCGATCTTGTCAAGCTTCTATATGACGGGGTACCATAGAGTAATCAGGCCCCCCCTATTTTTGCTAAACATATTTGGTGCTGATTACTGTGGCCTAGTCGCCCGTATAATACCAATAGGGAGAGCGTGCAATAATGCATGCATTATGTATCCTCATGCGCGTGTTATGTACATCTCCTTCGGTTGCACACCAGACAATACCATACCCTACCCCAGCAGCAGTGGTAGTGTATCACTATTAATAATGTGTGTGATAAGGCTGCTTTGTGCGGCCGATTCTGTACTCGTCATTTTCCCCCACATTTCCCCCCTCTCAAGTCCCAAACTCTGCGTCTATATATGAATAGTACAGCAATACATAATGGACGTGTGAAAAATGGCCACATGTAAGGCAGTTTAGGTTCGATGGGGACAACTTGACGCTTTTGAGCTTCTACTACTGAAATACACACCAACAACAAAAAACTGTCAACAAGGATGTCACATTCGGTTGCATTTTTGTGCTTAACACAACAATCACATTTTCGATAATCACCAAGAAGCAAGTGCTCGTAGTGTCCAACAACGGGGATACGCCACGGCTGGCGGAATAACGTACAAAAAACTATTACGTACCACTAATGATAACAGTAGTCCCGCTTGCGGTCTACGGCGAACGTAGGAGGGGCGATCGCCCGTAGGTAAAGGTACTACACGCCCCAATGGGCATGGCAAAATATACAGGCCGCAGAAATAACGACCAGTCGCGACCCGCACCCCCCCCCCCACCTACGCCCGTTTTACCCACTTCGTGGAGTGTTCACCAG
>JAYJME010003317.1:0-12274 GCA_036873775.1 Costaria costata | reverse complement strand
GAGAGAGAGAGTGGGTGGTTTCGTGACTGGGGCAGTCGCGACTATGGTGTAGTATGAATTTGTAGTTTTGTTCGGCCGAGTGTTTTCTGCTCTCTCGGTCAAGTGCTGTGCTGTAAGGACGCTTTGTAGGTATTTCGGGGTGGACAGATGGATGGAACGGAATTCGTAGGTTCGCTTTGCATTTTGTGGTGCCCGATATAGTTTACTGCAGTCGTTTGATACGTACGACTGTTTTCATCCGCCCTCCAATGTCAGTTCACCTCTTTTTTGTGTTCCGGAACAACCAGGCCAACCATTTGCTTGCATTTACCCACCTGACCGCTTGTGATATCGATCGCTTTCCACCCGCTTATTTTGCGCTGCTGGGATTGGGAAATGTACTTTGCCTTTCGTGCACCCCTCCACTCCACCCTTTATGTTTCTCTTTTTTCTTCTCTTTTTTTCTTCTATCCTCCCGTGGATGGGTAAAAATGAAGCTTAAGGCATCTTTTCACTCCCTGTTTCGCCGTCGCCCCGGTTTTTCGAGGATAGGAAGGCGTGAAGTGGCCGTCGAGGTTGAAACGTCTGCTGTTTGGGGCCAACTTCAAGCAGAATATTGAGGTCGCTGATTGGCCAGAGAGCTTGGAAGAGCTGACGTTCGGTATCTACTTCAACCAGCCGGTCGAGCGTGTCAAGTGGTGGGTGTTAACTACTTGCCACATGCAACAATTGGCAGCGTCTCGCTTGCTGTTATTTTTCGTATTACCGCTATGATACTCGTAAGATACTAAAGCTGTCGCCAGGAACTCGCGCAGCAGGATATCTGCAGCTGTCTTCAATTCGTGTGCGTTGGTGGGATGTTTTTGGGGGCAAATGCCAAAAATAGCAGGGCTCTCCTTCACGGGTCTTGACCTGACTGGCGGGTCAGGTCAGGAGGTTTTCCGAACCTCACGGGTCGGGTCAGGAAGGTTTCAAAATTCTCGCGGTTCGAGTCAGGGCTCTTCACGGGTCGTGACCTTGATGGCGGGTCGGGTCGGGAGGTTTTCTGAATCTCACGGGTCGGGTCAGGAACGTTTCTAAATTCTCGCTGAACGAGTCGGGTCATCCTGACCAGACCCGACCCGACCCGACCCGACCCGCGAGGTTTTGACCCGATCCGTGAACAGCCCTAAAAAATAGGTACAGTACACCGTTCGGGGCGTACGGCGTATATACGCCGGACGCTTCAGGCAACTCAGCTCGGGCCCCTATTTTTCTTGGCAGTCAAATTCGAAGCTCGCTTGTTTAAGATAGTATACCTGTCGCTAGAAACTCGCGCAGCAAGCAATATGCAACCATCATCAACTAGAGTGCGTTGATGGAAGATATGCATGCCTAGATAAGACTATACTTCGTAGGTACATTTTTTGGACAAAGGCACAAACAAAACAAAAAAAAGGATAGTTTTTGGGTCGTATGGCGTGTACGTCGTACACGCTTCAGTGAGCTCGAAAGGGGGTAACTAGTTTTAGGAGCCGCCAAAGTTAGAACTCGCATTCTCTCGTAATAATACAAAACCGAGGAATTTTCGATACATTGAAGCGCGTTCAAAAACGCAGGAACCCGCTGACGCTTTTGTGGCATGCACACTTTTTTGAGCCACAAGCCCGTGCACGCTGCTGGGTTTTGTGTTGCTCTCTGTTGATTTTCTGTATAATCTCGTAGCCTTCTTGTCTGACCTCAGTATTATTGCTTAGCGTTGTAGCCTAGATCGACAGCGAAAAGCAGTACCTGGTTGTTATTACAAGCGAATTCGAGCTTCGAATTTTGACCGCTCCTAAACGTTGGAACTCCTTCGAGATGGGCGAAGCCCTTTTTTTTCTACTAGATGAAGCAGCTGGGTTTTGCCCGCGGCGCAATTTCACGTTTCCCACATCACCTTCCCCGAAACGTAACGTCCACCAACGAACACAAGTTAACGACAGAATATAAATATCCTGCCGCGCAAGTTCCCAGCAATAGCTAAACTATCTTTAATTTAGTCAGATCTCCTTCCAGTCGAATGTCCATTTTTTCTCATGAAGAAGAAATGATCGGTGTTGTCTCCAATAAGTTTTTGAGAGCCTCGCTCGAATCACGAAGGTCTTGTACGTGGGAATACACTCTCTGCTGTCTGCATGAGCTAGAAACGTATGTTTTCCCTCGCAGCTAGTTCGGCAAGCATTGTGTTGGCAATGCCCCCTTAATATATGTTGTGTTTTTTCATAACATTGAAAAGACACAGCAGCTGAACTAATTTTGGCAAGCTGCGTGTGTGATACTTGGATCGCGCGTACTACTTTTTGTGGCGCCGTGGCGGCAGAAGAACCGTGACTACGGTACCACACCGACCAGGCAATCGTTTTTCATTGCAACCATTCCGTCATATAGTATGAGCGGCCCACTGCTGTTCGTCATTGAAGTCGTCTGACTCTCTCACACATCTGACAGATAATCGATATCCACTTCGTAATCTAGATCTTTCAGGGCAGATTATATTCCTGATCTGTATGATCTAGTCCATGCTGCCGGGTGGGACCCCTACAATCTGCATAATATAGTACATGTTTCCTGGGTTGGATATGTACGGTACAGATCCTGCACAGCATATCATAACGGCAGGTTAGGATCTAGATGATCTAGATCATGATCTGTCCGACGTGTGGTGAGACCATTCCGTTCTACAATATGAGCAGCACACTGTTGTCGTTGAAGTCTGACCTTTTCTCTCGCCCCGAATCCCCCCCCTTGACAGGCCAAGAGCCTTAAGGCGACTCGTGTTTGGAACCGGGTTCAACCAGCCGGTGGAGAAATGCAGGTCAGTCTGATGCGTGCTACGATAGGGAAACGTAGCAGTTATCTGATTGGCCAAAATGTCACTGGGTACTGAAGGAGATTCTCGACTGAGGAACTAGCCAATACTATGATACTATCGTTTGGTTTTACAATATTTTTGCTTTGATACCCTGGTCATGGGATTAGCTCATCGTGTTACGAAAGAGTACACCGTTCGTAAAAAAAAAGCCCGCTTTTGGGGGGAGAGTCGTGCTCCCAAATGAGGAGCCTCAGAAAATAGAAGGGCTATTCACGGGCCGGGTCAAACCTCACGGATCGGGTCGGGTTTAGTCGGGTCAGGGTGACCCGACCCGACCCGTGAGATTTACCAACACCTCTTGACCGGACCCGACTTGATCCGACCCGTGAGATTTGGGAAACCTCTTGACCCGACCCGCGGGTCGGGTCATGACCCGTGAACATCCCTGGAAAATAGGAGGTGCACCCCTATCGTAGCAGGCCTCGTCTCCCGAAATGGTCATGGCGTTGAGATCGGACCAGACTTGAACATCATGCGTTTGGAAGTGTGTAGATGTATCCCTGCTCTGCATGATCTAGCGCATGTTGCCGGGTGGGAGCCGCACAATCTGACCGATCTAGCACATGTTTCCTGTGTTGGATATGTTCTATACGGATGCTATCATACACATAGCATGCCATGACGGCAGGTTTAGGATCTAGATGACCCCCCAGCGCTGCTTCAGGACTATCCTGCTCGGAAAAAACGACCAGAGAAGAACAACCCCCCAACATGCAGTAACCATGTTGTGTTTGACTCTATTGCGGTTGTTGTTGTTCTCACATTAACTCATCGCTAAAAATCAAGTCCGTGGTCACAGGACAGGCCCCAATAACGCTGGAGTGGAAGAATTCCTCCGGAAAGATACTCTATCTTTAGGGGGTCTTCGTTAACCCTTCGCGCACCAATAATGGGTTGAACCAGAAGGCCCCATTAACAAACGAACGCTGAGGCGGCAGTAGGTTAGCCCCTTTTGAGGGACCCTGTTACGGGGGAACATAGTAGTCAGAAAACGCGTGCTTACGGTAGAGGGGTGCACCTAAAACTTCATGAGGCTTGTTACTTAAGGGGCTTCATACCTCGCCCAAAACCTGACGTTTAGAAAAATAATGAAGGTGCAAACCGCGGAAGGTCTATATATGGAACGACTATTATTGTACAAAACAAAACGGTATTCCAACGTCTCTATTCGGTAGTTCTTCGGTTGAGGAGCGCCCACCAGCCAGATTTTTTTTCTCCAAAAAGTGCTACCCCCATGGTAGCACACGTCAGAACTGTATATGATGTGTAAACATGGGGGCATGCACGATTTTTTTAGAGCTGTGAGTATGCACGACTTAAGTCGCCATCTAGTTTATTAGTCGGCGTAATAGTTAGTCGTTTCCCGGATGTGCCGACTATCCGACTTACCGGGTTTCCATACTTGAAGGAAAGACTGTTGAACGCGGGGTACATTTTTTAATTTTGGGCGGGGACCCCTCGGTCGGGGAGGGGGAGCTGATTTGGCTCGGTTCGCTCGCCTGACTTAATTCGGTAAGTCGGCTGGCCATCAGCTGGCTTCACCAACCGACTTACTTTGGCTAAACGGCGCCTACCGATTAGTTCTTAGTCGTGGAATCCTGCCGACTCACAGCTCTAGATTTTTTGGGTCCGTGGTGGGTTCTGGTAGCCCCCTTTAAGGGACCCTATTGCGGGCGACATAGAAATCATAACCTACTAAGCTACTATGCTGTGTGAGGCCTTCTACGGTAGGGGCGCACCTAATATTTTCTTAGGCTCCTCCTCACTTGAGGGGCTCTTAACTTTATGCCCCCCCCCCCCCAAAAAAAAACACGACTCCTGAAAAATATTGTAGGCATAATTAACCCCGACGAAACAACACACCATGGCCCTATATAGGGTGTAAACGAATAACCTGGTAAAACACACCGACAGTGGAATTGCAGCGATATTGGGGTGTTTTTTGTTTTCTCGGTTGAGGAGGAGATCCGTCGGTCAAAAATGATTTCACCATTAAGTTGGGAGACGTGTGCTACGATAGAGGTTGCACTTTTTGGCTTTTTTGTTTCTGAATGACGGGGGGCTCCTTATCCCAAAACCGTCCGAATGTCATTCTTGTTTAGCAATATTATTTTTTTGAATGCCTAGTCCATGGGTTTGTTCATCGGGCTGCCCTTCCAGTTTACTCAAAAACAATATGGAGCTCCTAAAGTGAAGAGCCTCAGACAAAAAATGGTGCACCTCTTTCGTAGCATGGGTCGTGACATATACCCTTATCGTAGCACGTGTCGTGTGAAAATAGGGGCAATCTTGGTACTTCGTGTATGTTTTTTTTTGTTGGGGTCCATCGTGGGTTCCAATTACTATTCGAGTAGCCTCCCGTAAAAGTGGCGATCCCATATACACCGATGTCCCTTGTCATAATTGGTAGCGGTCCCTTGTAGTCAAAAACGGTGCGGGCAGCTATTAAAGGTTCTGTATACACCGTTTTCCGTTTTCCCTTCTCGCGGGGGTCCCTTAAAAGAGGATACCTGCTGTGTATTGAGAGCTGCTCCTAGGAACACTTTTGTTGCGGTGGTGTCCGTTTATTTGGATGTCGTGGGCGGGCGGGGTGGGGTGGGGTGTGTGTGGCTGGTTTTGGGATGTTCCTGCTCGGATTCGTAAAAACGAAACATAGAACCGTGAGACTCCGTCTCTTGTCATAGCAAATACGCTAAGCCAAGTGCCTAAAGTGTTGTCCGTGGCGTCGGTATTGTAGACCTCCAGTATTCCCTTTCCGCCGCGAAACATGCTACGATCGGCGTCAGCAGAATATACCACGAATCTTCACATCAGGTTGTAATTCTACCGCTTGCAGCCGCAATGGCGTACGCAGAGCGACACACTTAGTGAGTTGAAGCCGAGTCGTAAATGGACATCAAGGAACACAAGTGATCATTCACAACGCATTAAGGTCGCGGCAACAGCAATTCCGTGGTGGAATTTGTTTATAGCACGATGATGCTGGCCACGCCCCCTCAACGTGTTCCGGCGTGTAGCCTGAACCACGTTTTCTTGACAAGTCTTTTGCCTGGACCCCCGTTTTATTTTCCCCTCCGCCCCCCGCGCTCGCTCGCTCCCGATACGGCCTCCACCCCCCCCCCCCTTCGTTCACGCTTCCCTATCATATAGCTTCCCCGACGGCCTCAAAGAGATAACGTTTGGAAGCCACTTCAACCAGACCATCACCGCCGTCAAGTGGCCTCCGGATCTCCTCTGTGTCACCTTCGGGGACCGCTTCAACAAGCCGGTGGTGTCCGCGGCCTGGCCGGCCTCCTTAGCGCACCTCACCTTCGGCCGCGCCTTCGACCAGCCCTTGCAAGGGCCGCAGCAAGCCGCCTCCGCCCCCAGCGGCGGCGACAACCCGACCTGGCCGCCAGCCGGTCTACGATCGATTATCGTCGGGTCTAAGTTCACGGGAGAGGCTGTCCCGGTTGAAGAAGGGGCGGGCAGGAGCGAGGACGAACGTCGTCGGCAGGGCGAAGGGGGTATCTCCATTTTCAGGAGGTTTTCGCCTAAGCGGTCGAAGCGCAGAGTTTCTAGGCGTAATATTGGCAGTGCACGTCCCGGAAGCATCAGGGTAGGTCAAGAAGCGGGCAGTGGTGGGGCTTCAACATCAACAATGGTTGCTACCTCTGAAGATGCCACGACGCCGACGGAGAAACGAGGAGGCGGGCGGTTCGGCACCCTGAGACGCTGAGTTTTGTGCAGCGGGCTGTCGCTTGCTGTGTGTGTGGACACTGCCGGCGCCCTGACGGGCTGGTTTTTGTGCCCCGTTTTGTCACTAGCTTTGTGGACACTGCTGAACGGAGGAATAGGGCAGTTGCGATGGCACCATCGGCCATAGCGAGGACGACACAGACGGAGAAACGAGCAAGCGGGCGGCTCGGCGCCCTGAAAAGCTGATTTTTGTACCGCGGGTTGTCGCTGCTCGCTTTGTGGACACTGCCGGATAAGGGAATGAAGCGATGGTCGGCGCCCTGAAGAGTTGTTGTTTGCGCCGTGGGTTGTCGCCCGCTTTGTAGAGACACTGCTGGATGAGGGGTTGAGGCGATGGCGATTGCAACATCGGCCGTAGGGAGGACAACGAAGACGGAGCAACGAGCAAGCGGACGGTTCTACGTCCTGAAAGGCTGATTTTTTGTGGCGCGGGCAGTCTCCCGCTGTGTAGAGACACACTGCTGGAGGGGGAATGCGGCAAAATTGGGATTGCAACACCGACCGAAGGGAGGGTAACGAAGGCGTCCGTCTGTGGTGCTGGCGTCGTGGAAGGTAGTACTTGCTGCTGTTGCTGTAAGAGTAGCCGACGGGGCGAACCCATTTCACGGAAAAGTGCATGCAAGAATGCGCTATATATATCATATACGGTCAGCGGTCGCTTTCGGTACGTGGCGGTTCGATGGTGCCGAAGGACGCCGTTACTCAAGATGGTTGCGACGCGGCGCGCTGACTCGGCCAATCACCGCACCAGACACTTGGTATGGTAGGGCATGCCTTATACTAAGACTTTTTGACCATTTTTATTTTCTGGCTGACGCGACTCCTGAACAGAAGAAGTGTGCCCAAAATCGTTTTTTTTTTCGATATTTTTCTTCTTATACCCGAAAGCCATGGAGATTGTTCACCAGCTTGCCCTTTTCATTTTTTCTTCTTCTCAAATCCAGTTTTTTTGGGGTGAGGTAGAAAGAGCTCGTTAGATTAGGAGCCTAAAAGCACATCGGGTGCATGCACCCCCGCCGTAGAAGAATGCATCACCAGCAGCAGCAGCCAGCCAGTACGTAGTGTGTTGGGTGTCGAGCAAGTAGTAAGAGTTGTCGTTAGCATGCTGCGCTCTATTTCGCCGCTTTTGATAGGGCGTTGGTGTCGAGCAAGTGGTAAGAGTCGTCGTTTTGCATGCTGCGCTCTATTCGCGCCGCTTTCGTTTGCGCAGTCGAGGAAGGCTGCGACATGGTGAGTAGCGAGCCTCGAGTTTTTTTTTTTGTGATTCTTACGAGTGACTGCGAATTTCTAATTTTGAAGGCGCTAAAAAAGAAGAAGAAAACATAGGCACCCCCCTGTAGAGCTAGCTGCCTGAAGCGAAGCGTCCGACGTACGTAGTCCACCAACCATTGCACGCAAGTTGGCGACAGTAACAAATGTCCTGCTTCCCAAGTTCCTATTAATAGCGACAGCTATACTGAGTAACAGCCTCGAGTTTTTTTTTTTTTTTTTCTCCGCATCTGGTCGGCAGAAATAACAAAGGCGTGTTTGTGGTTGCTACCCCAAGCAAGGGGAAGCTTAGCTCGGGGGGTCCCCGGCAACAACGGGTGGGGGCTTCTCAATGAAAGAACAAACAGTAACTGGCGGGATCAGGGTTTCTGATGTATTTTTCGGCTATGCGTGTAGCTGGCGGAACGAAGGTTTGCATGTATTACATGCTTGCGGTGGGTTCGTTTATGTTCAAGGTGGCTACCCCGAGGGGAGGAAAGCTTAGTCCTGGGGGAAGGCGCGACGGGACGGGGCCTTTTCAATGAAAGAACAAACAGTAATTGGCAGAACCAGGGTTCCTGGTGTATTCTTTGGCTATGCGTATAGATGGCGGAACGAAGGTTTGCATTTTGGCATTTTGTGCATGCCTGCGGTGGGTTCGTTTATTTTCATGATGGCTACCCTGGGGAGAGGAAAGCCTAGTCCTGGGGGTGGGCGCGACGGGACGGGGTCTTTTTTCAATGAGGGAACAAACCATAATAGGCGGAATAAGGTTTTCTGGTGTGTTCTTCGGCTATGCGTATATAGCTGGCGAAACGAAGGCGTGCACTTATTACATGCTTGCGATGGGTTTCGTTTTATGTTGGTGGCGGCTACCCCTTGGTGGCGGCTACCCCGAGGGGAGGAAAGTTTAGTTCGGGGGGTTGTCGCGACGAGGCGGGGCCTTTTCAATGAGGCAACGGTAACAGGCGGAATTCAGGGTTTCTGACGTATTCTTCGGCTACGCGTACGTATAGTTGGCGGAACGAAGGCGTGCACTTAATAGTACATGTGCGAGCACCTAGCACATGTTTGCAACGGGGGTTTCGTATTATGTTAGTGGTGGCTACCTCGAGGGGAGGAAAGCTTAGTTCGAGGGGTTTTGACTCGACGGGGTGTGGCTTTTTCAAGGAGGGAACGGTAAAACGGGCGGAATACGGTCTCATGATATATTCTTCGGCTACTGTACCGCACCGTACAGCGCGCAGGATAGCACACCCCGTCGGGCGACGAACTTCCAACCTGATGTTTTTGTCGGGAAAGGAAAGGTGAAAACGCCCAACGATGGGTCTCTGTGTGGAAATATCTCGACGGGGTCTTTCCAAAGACACCATTTTCGTGTTGTGTGTGGCCCCCTTGTGTTGGAGAAAATCGCGTAGAAAAATCGTTTCAGGGGGTATGTTCTCTTGGGGTGTTATGCGGGAATAGTACACCACCCAGGATGAAGGTACGCGCTTAGAACGTGCCAGCGATGGGTTCGTTTATGCTCGCGATAGCAGCTCCTAGGGGAGCAAACCTGAGGTCGGAGGGTGTTAGCACTAGCTGGTGTGGCTTTTCAATGAGGGGAACGGTAACAGGTAGCTGGAACCAGGCAGGATGATATTTTTCTGGTACATGTTGTAGATCTTTCCGGGCAGGTAGGTTCCTGGTCTGTAGGACCTATGGCTCATATTGCCGGATGATGGGACCCGTACAATCTGCATGATCTAGCACGCGTTTTCCCTGTGTGGACTGCACGGATCCTGCACAGCATCTCATGACGGCAGGTTGTGTGGAAACTTGTCGGCAGGCGACGGACGCTTTTGATCTGGCACGATGGTTTAGAAGCTACCATCCCGAATGATGTTGCATTAGGGTGTTCGGAGAGGTTGCAGTAGTAGTCTATGGCGCGCGCGCTGGATGAAGAGGCAAGGGGGTCGGGGAGGGGGCGTACTCATTTGTTGCTTGCCTTAGTCTTTTGACCATTGACCACCCATCCCTTTCGAGACGGAGCACCGTTCCTACTCCTAATAAAGAGACACCTCCAACAGTTGGGCGCTCATTTAAAACGGGCGTGCTCCGGGAAAAATCGCAAGCAAGGACATACGACAGGCGCCGCGCACGTGAAGACGCAGAAGAACCGATGCCCACCATACACACAAAACACATACTCGTATAATACCAGGCACAGAGTACCTGATATACTGCTGTACCGGTATGACTTCAAACTTAAAAAAACACTTGGTGCTGCACTGCAAACATGACTCAGCGCCCATGGTCCCGATTACAAAAATACAGCACGCGTAGGCCATGCTCGACATGTTGATGCCCTTGTTGCTGTTGATGTTGTTGTTGTTTTTGTTTTTGATGTTAGGGGATGTTGTTGTCATTTTTTTTGTCATCGCTTCTACTGGTACTTGTACTTCCCCAGCTCAATCAACCCTTGAGATATTTTACCCTCAGCTGTCTCCGGGACACAAGCCGTGGTCCAAGGTATCGTCCCTTCTCTTCCCCGGCTGCGAAGATAGGAAATACCAGGCATGACAGATTAATGCTTGTTTACCGCAAAATAAACCTAACTCTGTAAAAAAAAAGCAAAGGAACGTTTTGTGTATTCACACTGACACCCCTAACGGTCCTTATATTTACGAACAGAGTGGTACCCAACGCTGATTGGCCCGATGCAGTTGCTGCAGAGCGGATTAAAATATCAAAACTGTCACAAAGACCTTCCGGACACAAAGAAAAAAACCCGAGTAAAACCATCACGCTCTCGGCGCAATGGTGGCCGGTTGCGAGGGTGCGCCCCCCTCCCCCCGCGAACCCCCCTGCGCCCGAGTAAATTTCCTGACATTTTCTACGCACGGCAAGGTAGAGAGCGGTGCAGAGTAGGTTCAGAGTTCCAACAATCTCCGGTGGCAGTGGCAATCGAAGGAGATCAACTCGCAGCAAAAACGCGTACAGCAGTAAACAGCAGACTTTGGAGAACAATTCGACGAAATTTTCCGGCGTTCGTTCCCCCAGCGTTTAGCAAGCGGTGAGTGGTGGTGAGAGGAGTGATTTCAACAACGGCTTAGGGCTCTTGATTGCTTCGAACGTGCGGGCCAGGAAGGCATCCCTAGCTATTCCTCAGGACTGCTGCGTGAGAGGCAAAGAGGCTCGCTGGGGGGGGTCCGTGCTTACGGCATGGCCGAGCTTGGACTAAATAAATTAAATGGTTACATACTCCTGATAAACGTTTCTGTATAACACCGCCACTAACTCAACCCCAAAGCCCCAGGAAAGTTCTCGGTAACGCTCTCGGAAAAAATACCTGGAGCCGAATTAGTATCAACGGCTTCGCCCAAGCTTCAACAAAATGGTTGAAATCGCTTTGATCCCAACCCTTAATCCTACGACCCCGACCAGCCTGGGAACCGTTCTCGGGATCAAGCCGTACGCTGTAATGAGTAAAGGATGGCTGACTACCATTGCTTCGATACTATCGTGGAGGGCTACAGCAGTGCATGCGACGAATATAACTGTAATACGTAGCCCTACACCTAACCCCAACCCAATCAACAATGGGTAGGGATTGAGTCTTCGCACACAGCGTGCGTCAGCCATAGTGCCGAATAAGCGGCACTAGCTCTACTGGAAAAAAGGAGGAGATTCTGCTGGCACCATATACCACTTATTCTAGAAAAATGGTTTTGAGTTTACAAACATACTCGAGAAAATGGTTGTCACTTACTGTTTTACGAGACAAAGGGAACGCTAACCAATGGTTGTTTGGGTCTGATTGGCTTAGGGTTAGGGTTACTTCTATTTGTCTCGTACACAGGGTGTGTCAAATTCTCTCGAATATGTGGCAAGCTTACCCTCATCAACCCTGTAGTTGAATCTGGGCCAAAAAACAGTTTCCGGACAAAGCTGCAATAGGGTTTCGTACATACCGCCATACCCTGGTATCCTATACGGAGTAACGAGGAGTTTGCGCGCACGATATACCACTACCAACCATTTTGTCGAAGTTACGCCAAGCCCATTGTTGTCGCAGTTGCTGCCTATGGGCTAGGTACACAGCAGTATGATAGTAGCCCAATATACATATACCGCTACAAACCATTTTGTGGAAGTTGAGCCGTTGTTGCCGTTGTTGTTGTTGTTATTGCTTCCAATGGTGGGTTATAACGTAGCCCATAGGTTGCTATTGCTATTGCTGCTGCTCTGCCCTGCTCTGGCAACTACCCGAGATCCTCGAAACGCGCAGCCGCTAATGTTGCCACCGCTACCGCTTCGTTTTTCCCTCCTGCCGCCCACAAACCTCTCCTTTCCTATCTTGCAAGAAGCGGCTATTTTGTATCCCCTCATGCTCTGTCCTTCCCTCCGGCCCCCCCCCCCCCCCGTTGGTTCTAG
>JAYJME010003316.1:0-12274 GCA_036873775.1 Costaria costata | reverse complement strand
CTTATAAATGTCGATGTTGCCTGTCGTTGCAACGAAACTGTAGACGAGTTCTGCTCGAGGTTCAAATGCCCCGACAAGTACAGCTCGGTGGACGACGCGGCCTCGACCGTATGCAAGGCCTCTGGCTGCACCAAGGACCTCTGTTGCGACAAGGAAGGTGAGCTCGCTGCACAGCGTCTAGGGCGGATAGTTTCATCCATATCACTACGGAGTCCCCACTGTGTATAATGTTACGAAGAACGACATCAATACAGACGCGTCCTGTATTTAAACTGTAGGCCATACTGTATTCATATAAGGGAAAGCCATAGCATACCGCCACCGGCATGCGCTTTCAGGTACTAATATATCACCACTTAATGCCACTGATTGTTTCGACGCATCCCCAGACGAAGTTTGCTCAAGCTTCACATGCCCCGACAACTACAGCCAAGTCGATGACGCTGACAACACGGTGTGCGAGAAATCTGGATGCACCAAGGGCCTGTGCTGCGACGAGAAAGGCGAGGCCCCCATCAAATAGGCGCTCGTACCTAATATGTAGTGCGTGCACATAAGCATGTTCGACTACCCCGATGATTGTCTGATATGACGAAATAAATGTCGGCTTGGGTCGTCTGAAAAGAAACGGCAAACAACTCCACCTTTATATTTGCCTGCATTCTTCCTGCTCCATCGTTTTTGTTTTTAGAACACACTGATGTTTCTTCTCTGAATGCTGCCCGTCGTTGCAATGAAACCCCAGACGAGGTGTGCTCGAGCTTCAAATGCCCCGACAACTACAACTCGGTGGACGACGCGGACTCGACCGTGTGCAAGGCGTCCGGTTGCACGAAAGACCTCTGCTGTGACAAGGAAGGTACCACCGAAGTTAAATGATTTCCCGTTGGAATTGGGGAACCCGTGTGCATGGATTGATTTGTTAATCAGGCCATGACAGTTTATCTGGATGCGTAGCCTGTTTGTGCAGTACGGGAATAAGCAGGCTCTCAGCCGGTACTACTGGCGTGCTATCAAGTTGGTACTTCTCTTTGCGGGTAGCTGTACGGGTCCTCTCATTCTACGTTTCCACGTATCTTTTGACGATGCCTGCTCGATATTCAACTGCCGCAAAGACTACACCTAAGTAGGCGGCACAGAAGTAAGCGCGTGCGAGGATCCGTGCCCACCGCCCAGCGGCCATACTTGGTAGCTGAGAATATTCAATCAAGATATCGCAACAGGCGTTTGCATTGTCGCGGTGGTAGCATCGTCAGCAGCGCCGGCTAGCGCACATGTGTATATTGCCGTTGTTGAACCCATTCTTCAGAAGGAAAAGCAAAGAGTCGCTTCGATGACTTCCAGGGATTTTGTGTTGGCTTGTCCGAGGTTCCTCCGGTTCATGCGCCTACTCCCGTTGCATTTCCGACATTTACCGTTGTACCGCAGACACGACGTGCGCGACCTACGACTGCCCCGACAACTACACCCTGATCAACGACTGCCTGACAACGGTGTGCAGGGACTCCGGGTGCACCAAGTACCTCTGTTGCGAGAAGGACGGTGAGATTCAACAGTGACTCTAAACCGTCTTAGGTACTTGGATATAAAGCTACATCTCCCACCCAGGTTTGTCCCCTAAGAGCTCACGGTACTGTTGTGAACTGTTCGAGGAGGTGGGAGCATTTGAGAGAGTAGGACCACTGTTTACGTGATTGATCCCCAGACTAAGTGCCAGCGGGGTTATAACGAAACGAACCGCATCCAAGACTTTGATGTGGTGTTCAATAATGGTTTCGCTACCAATCAAGCATCAGTCCAACCACAGGTTCAAGGACGTCGGGAAATGTCTCATATCGCTGACCATGCGACCATGCGTTGGCATGGTGTATTTAGTGTTATATTGTTTTTCTCCCAAGTTGCAGTTCTATACGATATTGTGATGTGCCCAAGAAAACACGGAGTATGTTGTTTGCGGTGTTTTTCCAGGGGGCCAAGCATATAGTGCGCTCAGTGGGTCATACCATTTGTTAGCGCTAATATTTCAGGCAGTATTTGGCTTTGTATTTGAGTAGCAAGTTCGCAGTGCCTACTTTTAGCATAATTTTATGGATTGATGCGAAAGCGGCGCAGCCGTGGTTTTTGCCAGTTCAGGCCCGTTTTGGGTGTGAGTTGAGGTCAGGGCTAGGGTAAGGATTAGGGTTACGAGTTGGGTTGGGTCTATGGCTCTTCCTTGATCCCACCAGCAGGGGTTCACTTCCTAGCCCATATATGTGAACAGCCTACCCGCATGCAGATGTAAAAGGACCTCAGCATATATTTGGAAAGGTACGCTTTTCTACTTAACCGATCCAGTCCATGCGTTTGTGCGTTTAAGCTGATGCAAGTTAGGCAACCGGTAAAATATTGTGCTGATCCTGGATAAACTGAGCAAATATGGTACGGGGTCGTACTCTATAAGCGAACGTTGCACCGTATATTACCGCCTGTATAAAAATTCAACAAATGCATACAAGAGTATGACACGGTGCAGAGACTACGTCGCGACCACCACCCCGATTCGTCCAACTTCGTCGTCCAAATGTATATGTGCGCTGCCAAGCATTGAAATGGTATCGACGATGCAACTGGCGCCAGATATATTATAACTCCATCTGTGAAACCTGTTCAAGTACTGGGGGCGCAGATATATCCCACTATCATTCCAGGCTCTCCTATATTAGTCAAAGGGTACTGTGTTTGTGCGTCCTCAAAATAACCTATCTTGTATCGGTGTATTGGTTCCCTTATTGCGCCTTACGATTCCGATTGCAAATCAGAACCGCAATGCTGCGACTCGGTCAAGTGCTCCGACGGTTATACCTTGATCGACGAAGCCTCCAGCGTGGAGTGCGACGACAACAAGTGTGACGAGAGCCAGTGCTGCGAACCGGTCTGCTCGCACTACACGTGCCCCAAGAACTGCACCCCCAAGGGCGATGCCATCAAGTGCCACACCTCCGGGTGCAACACCGACACGTGCTGCTACTACCACTGTGAGTCTAACTCACATTATGGTAGCTTCAGTAGTACATTAATTGTTAGAACATTCTCAGGCTTCTATTGATCTACAAACATATTCGAAATAAATTATATTGTTTTCGGAATGCGCGTTCCGGTACAAGAAACTTGTGAACTATCCGATTGAAGTCAAGTTTGTCCGGTAATCGACAGCATGTTACATGTGTACAGGCTAGTGACTTGATATCCTGTCCTCACAATGTTTGCGGTTCCTACCGGATGTGTGGCCGTAGGATGGATACGTTGGACAATACGTTGCTTGACTGAATGAAACGAAAAACATGGCAAATGGAACGAAAATCTCGGCGTCGTCGTTGCTCATAGGTGGCATTTTTCAACGCCAGCGAAATCACCGGAAATAATCAAGTCATCGTTCCATACATCGGCTTGGCTGTATCTATTCACATGGTGGGTCCTGTACTCTCTGTTCCTCTCTGCCGTGTCCACCCACGATCCGAGAAAAACCGTAACGAGGCAATATGTCAAGCACTAATGGAAACAACTATCACTGTCAAAATATTATCGACCTCCCGACTGCAATACATCCACGTGTTTGTTTGCCTCAGAGAGCGACTAGCGGACATCTGAGGATACAAGGACGACACAAAGTACTCCCAAGGCTATGGTTTGACATTGAGTGCTTACCAGTGCAAGACGTACGGACTCGTCACCCACGAATTCCAAAGGAATTTCGAGGACAGCTGCGTATTTTGGTACTGTGTAGGCATTCGACGAATGCGGGTAACAGGACCTTTTGAGGGCGCAAAACTCCACTTGGGTGCCGCTTGCGGCTCTCGACAGGACTGTATGTAGATGGTGTATTTTACGTCGCCAATATGTCTCATTGGGAACACCGCGATACACGAGATGGAGGCGTATTTATCGGCATGAAGTTGCTTTACATGTCATATTTCAGAAACGATATTTTCCGTTTCTGATGCACTTTCGAAGATGTTCTCGGGAATGGCCCCTGTTTATCGTTACCTGGTGTATGTTTGACACCAAGTACCTGGTGCCTAGTACGTAGATATTTTAACGCTTGCTGCATATCGATCGTCATTTTGTCCGCCTTGCAGGATCGTCGAGTTAGACGATGCGTGGATTATATTGCCTACTGGTACTTCACTTGTCGAATCTATATTCAGTGTTCGGTTGGTGATTCATAAGACGAACGTGTTTTCAAGAGGTTCATTTTGTCGTCGTGTACGTTTCCAATCGAGTGTTTAGGTAGAATGTGTCAATCGATTTTCATTGCTATAATTTTTTGTTTAATTGTAAAATTTAGATACGTCATCAGTCGACTCTACCTATACTTTATATTGTTTTGCTCGATGACGGCGAACGTGTGTTTTCCTCGAATGGATTTCGGTGCGGAACTCCCGCGACTTGATTCCCCGACTAATATGACAATGGTATATATTACCTGGTACGCCCCAGCAGGAAATCAGGTGTAGTTGCGACGTGGGTTGATTTCCTCGGGAAGCCTGTGTTTCCGATGTGAAGGAAGGGGTGGCTGGGGTGGTCCCGTAGAGGACGCATGTATCCCTTGTGTATGTGGTTTGGTCTGTCATCAAGACTAAACGCCTTGCTGTTGTCCGTTTTGATACAAAGACAAAAATATCTGAAGAGAGTCCTCTCTAGGGCGACGGGCGACGCCTGCAGCATACCCCTATCGGTCCAAATCCCATATAAATTTCATTTGGATACGTTCAGGGTGGGGCACACACAGTGTCGTCCGTGCAAACACCCTGGCGAACTCAACTGATGCCGTCTACACTAACCTGGCTCAGGAGGTATACCGAATATCGAAGTAGAATTCTTCCGACTCAGCGCATACGCGTTCTATTATGACACACAAAGTTTATGATCGTGACTCGACTTGTGGATCTCTGTTGTCCCAACGCTGGGAAGACATTGATAGCAAAGCGATGCACAGCCAATGTCCTGTATTGGTATCTAAGCAGTTTGGTGCATCGTATTGGGGTTTAGATTATGGTTAAGTATTATTAAAGAGGGGGGTCTGGCTTTGCCATTCAGTTTCATTGGTTGGGATTTACACACATCGTAGGACATCATATCTGCTGGAAACGAATCGCAGCCATATATAACAGACTATCACAGCGATACTACAACTAGCGGGAATGGGTTGTGGAACATATTTTCAATAATGTCGTGAACGTAAATGGGATGCGTGCTACTGTACGAGTGGGGGTACATTTTGACGGGGACCCTCGTTTGGGGAGATCCATACCTTACCCAAACCCTAACTTTCAGAAGAGGTAAACTTGTTTCCCGGTGCATACTCCAAGTGCCTAGGAATAGAACGAATACTCTGTAGATGTTCGAACTATTTGGGGTAGTTAATCGATTCGGGATCATCGCCAGACAAAAATGACTTACTCCAAGAAGTGCTAGATCTACCATAGCATGGGTCCGGGATATAAGGTAAGTGTCACGACATTTGCATTGTTGGTAGTGGTTCCTGCCCAGCTATTAACAGGAAGAGCGCACCACATCTCCATATAGTGGGTGCGACATCAACGACAACAAGTTTTTGTTCGTTCGCCGACCACAAAACTGCAACACAATTTTAAGTGCCACACAAATGCAAAATTGTTCACCACTCGGACGAGGCGTTCGTCCCAAACCTACTCCCCGCCGAGGTTCATCACTTCATATCCAAGTGCGCATCAAGTTTACACAGAACGTCGGCTGTTTTCGGCCCGGCCTTTACTGCTTATTTCTGGTACAACTTTGCTCGCCACCATTAACGACCGACATCCACAGGAAACACAGCAAACATCAGCCTCTGCATAATCTCAACGATGTTTTCTTCCGGGTCATACCAATCTTCGGGTAAACGCTCGTGCCAGGTCCCTCGATGTTGAATTCGAATTTATTCCAACCTTTCGTAGCAGATCGAAAGTCGGCGACATGGGGTTTACGACGATGTAGGCATGGAAACCTTTGTCCGGCCGTTCGCCTTGCAATTTCCTTATCGGTTCAGACCACTGGGTGTCAGACCTTAACACGGCATGCGGCAGCTCTCTGGGGAATAACCAGTGAACGGAAACGAATGGAGGACAAACAATCTTAGACCAATATATTGAGGTGCCTTCTGGTTTATGTACAGCGTCAGAACCGACCACGTACCATTTGGCGTCTTAAAGATGGATAGGTGTTATTAGAACGTTTCTTATCGTGTTGTACAAACTGCTTATCAAATTGCTGCGGTCCGATGTCTATTGGCTATCAGTATCGCCAGCGCGTACCCTACCCCAAAAACATCGCGACATGGACCCGGTGCAGTCTTCCAGAAAGGCGCGTGGAGGGGTAACTCGACAGCCGTAACGTAGGTACTTAACGCACTTGTTAAACATGAACGCGTCATCATCATAGTTACAAATCCGAGGTCACAATAGAAGCACCGATAATTTCATTCCGCTAGCGAAATATACTGTATAATGCCTTGCATACAACAGACCTGATGTAGTGTATACCTCTACAAAAAAAAGGTATACTTGCACTATGATGACATGCGCTTTTAATTAGTCTACGATGTTACATTGGTAAATCCCAGCACAAGTGAATTGTTTTGTCTCCGAGAAAATAATAGATTATCACTCAGCGGCTGTCTAACGACGATGTGGGCCTTGCTGCGGGAGTAACACCAATACTCAAAATTTTATAGTACTTTTCGAAATTCAATAGAAAGCGGTGAAACATTCCTCATTGAGTCCTATAGAGGAATAACGTGCGAGCACGAGTATTGTGATTTAAGGTTCTAATGTCATATATAGATCTAGACCCACCCATTGAAAATCAACGAGGTGAGCGACGTGAGCGTCCTCTCTAGAGAGCCGTGGCAAACGGGAACATGTTGTTACTGGCACCAGCTAGGAGGCTATCGCTCTTGAGATACTTTGGGTGGGGTGGAGCAGCTCCAGAGCCACACGCAGCCTGCATGGACGGAGATATAGCGGTAGAACACATGAGCGAAGCCATAATATGATTAGTGCGCATGTAGTGTGGGAGGCCAACACGAATACAAAACTTATTCACCTACGGTGTTAAATTTGTTTGGGGCGCCGTGGGTGATCTATTGTGTGCTAGAGTCCGTCGAACTCAGCACTCCGGCTACTCCTGTTGTGCTGCCCATCACGATGAATGGATCTCCAGTTCCGCGATCACCAAAGCTCCAAATAGACAACGAGTTATAAACTACAGTTAGGGCGGGCTATTTAAAAACGTTAATTTATCGCCGAAGCTCAGTGGCATATTTGGTGTTAACTCAGCATGTATTTTTTATATAGGAAGTGAACTCATATAGGAAGTTTCATATGTTTCTGTGCTCTCTTCAACTTGAGCATTTATTGGTGGGTAGATTTTTACTGTTTTGGGCTCTCGACAGTTAAATTTGATTGGGGCACCGTAGGTGATCTACTGTGTGCTAGAGTCCGTCGAGCTCACCACTCCGGCTACTCTTGTTGTGCTGCCCATCAAGATTAATGGATCTCCAGTTCCGCGATCACCAAAGCTCCAAATATACAACGAGTTATTAACCACAGTTAGGGCGAGCTATTAAAAACGGTAATTTTGCGCCGAAGCTCAGTGGCATATTTGGTGTTAACTCAGCATGTGTTTCTCAGAAGGAAGTGAACTCATCAGTTGTTTCTGTTATAGGAAGTTTCATATTTTTCTGGGCTCTCTTCAACTTGAGCATATATTGGTGGGTAGATTCTTACTGTTTGGGGCTCTCCGTAACACTACTAAGGCCGATACTAAGAGTGCCTACAACATACCGCAGCCGGCGTTGTTTTGTCGATCCCGTGGGAAGTTAATCGAACAAATCAGAAAGCATCACAACAGTCAACATCAATATAGATATTTCAAGAACCTTGACTCAGAGGGAACGTTGTCGTCTCTCATTGTTTCTGTTTTAGTTCCTTGTTTCCGTGACTTGTTGCGTATCTCGTCTGGACGTGGGTTGAGGAGATCTCAGATCTCACCAATTATTGTCGTGTTGGCCAACTTGAGCTGTATCCCTTTCACCTATTTCCTTATTGGTCAGCTATGACAATCGGGTGCTTAGCATTCCTGTTGTCTGTCTCCCGGCAAATTGTCTATGGTGGAAAGAGTAATACTAGTACGAAGTAGTGTACGGATCCTAGAAGTTGTGAAAGAATGGATGGCATTTAAACGGATCAACCTATTAACACCGGAAACTGCATTAACCGCGAACTGAAAATAAACAATCAGAACATTATGTAGTTCAGCACGAGACGACACAACGTACGGTAAAAAATATATCATTAATAGATTGTTCGAACAACTCTGTACAGTGATCGAAATGAAAACTCCTTGCAACGGCAAAACATGTGGTGCACCGCCAAAAAAGGAGTAACAGGTAAAATATACGAGCGAACAGTGATCTTGGCGTAACACAACAAATTTGTCATTTTCGTTTGAGGTAACATTGTGTAATCATCTCCTCGGAAGGGGAACGGGGGTTGGTTAGAGGGATACAGCCGCCGCGCCTGAACCCAACGCTAAAGCTCGCAGGCTCGAGTCACCTAGATTCAAAAAATATATGTCACACTCTCAATGCCAGCCGGCGACATCACAATCAGCCTCAGATTTACCTCACTCGAACACACACACGGCAAGGGTAAACCACACAAAAGGTACGTTAAGATACGTGATCACGCCGGTACCCAAACAACACGCACATTATTCACAATACGTAAACACATACCCATGCCTTTGCCGGTGCGGAGAACCACGCTCTCCACGTATCGGTGTCCGAATGCGTCCAAAGTCCGAATTTAGTCCCCAACACATCGGTAGCGTATAGAGCGGAAATCAACCAAATATCTGTGTCAAACGAAGAAGGCTCACCAACAGGAGAAAAACGAACCTCCAAAGAGGTAATCAAGTGTAAATTACAAATAGCGATTTGAGAAGCAACACCCTAATCCATCATAAAACGTCCACTGTATCGCCAGTCGCAGCAGTAGTATCTGCAACGCGCAACGCAGTATTCAAGAGATGAACGAAGAACGCGCCCCCCACAACAAAGAGATAAACGCATACACATTAATGAAAACGGTCTAACTACAGCCGTTGCATCTCAAAGTCACGACAAACTCTACTGAGAAGAAGAACACATAGTGCAACGCACTCGGCCACGGAAACGTACGTAACCCTAACATTGTTAGCCATCGCCGCAAACATGGTAACCTACGACACCCGGTGGCTCACTGGAAACAACGGGGGTCCTGTAACGAGCAGTAACATCAAACTGCAACGTTGCTGCAACCGTTTAACTCCTGCTCGCATTGACTCTGTCAAAGGAAGGTGGTGTGTGCAGGACTTGAAACGAGTTTGCTTCGAACATTGGAGCTGCAGCGTCGTCTAACCCAACGGCGTGCGACGCTCACGAGGGAGTTACTTCGAACCCACCACAATGGTGCTCCAGGCTATAATTTATACTGTTGTGGTACTCTTGAACCATGCCATGATCTCATCTGCCTACTTATTACGTTCCTACAAAACATATATTGTCTTCTACCTCAGTAATGTTCCACGTTAAATTATTATTTCGAAGTTGTCTTCGGTAATTGCGCCACCTCCCGTTCAGCAAAGGGCGTGGATTTGAAGAGAGGGGAAATGTCCACGAGGTTCAACTCTACAACAGCCTCACCATAACCCCCGTACACTCGAGTCACGTCCATCCCAACTGGAGTTGTCACACTGCCAACGCCAGCCTCCGACATCGGATTGACTAGTCGTACGAGAGTACCGTGGTGACCGTGACCCCTTCCCCCGGATGAATATATTACAGTTGACCTGGGTTGATATCGAAGTTGGTAAACACTATTTGTGTCTTGGGTTTGGCGTTGATTGTCAACGAGGCTATAAAACATGCCAATCACTGCGTGAGATACACAACCAGGGTACTTTTTTTGTTTGTGTGCGGGGACCAAGATGGTTAACGAGTTGTTTCATATTGTGCGGGGTGGAGAACCCTAACTCCGCCTAAGGGGGGTTTTCCTATCACGTAGTGTGAATATGTTGAGGCACTCAGGAGGCAGTAAACTTGTAAAACCCATCGGTGTCTCTGGAGTGGCCACACCAGACAACAAAGGTATTCATTCGTAACTGTCGTCCATAGCCAAGAAACTAGGCACAAGGTGCAGAAATCCGTCGTAAGAGCGGTTCTTGCAAATATGCAGGTCACCCTTCACGCTATTCGCGGAGCACCTAACGGTGTTTCGCGCTTGCTGCAAGAAATTTGTGCCTGGTTGGTGAAACCTCGACGTGCTCGTTCCCAAAGAATAGTCTATGGTCATACGACTACGTCCATTCAGGACAGGAGTAGACCCCCCAACCATTATCCTACAGCGTAATGCACCCTGCCGTATGTCCAAAATGTGGTTATGTCAACAACTTAATTTGGGATGCCTTAACGCGCCGCCACTCGATACGCTGCCCCGGCTGTACTCTCGTACTCCGCTCCTGCTGGGCTATTCCGTTCGCCACCCGCCTGACGCCCATTCCGTGGCAACGACCACACGCCTGCTACGCGTCCAACGCACACCGGCCCTGTCACTGCACACCTCCGTAGTAGCTACCCCAGCCTACAAGGGTGTTGCGCCCCCATTCCTGAAGGTGTGAAACTCGTACTCCTCCATACGCACTTCCGCCAACCCAAACACGTTTCGGAGGTGGCCAACGCCTACTGCGTCCACATGGACGATCTGCCGTTACTAACATCGAACGCAACAAGGGGGGTCGACCAAGGTAGGAACGGATACGACATCAACTCGATCATGGGGCCGACAGCGTCGCCACCGACACTTACACACCTCTGCGGGCCAGCAGGGACTGGCGTAAGGACCGCGACGTTTCGCCACTGATCGCCCTTCGACCCATGGAACCAATCTTCGACGAGGTCGGCGGTCGATCACACATTGCCGCCAAGTTGAACCTTACAGTGAGAGAAAGTCACGTCCACCTGTCGCAAACAATACACCTCGTGAATCCTTTATTGAATTTCCGCAAACATCTCGGACCCACACGTTCTGGGAAAATACAAAGAACGAAAAAATAATAAAAATCAACGACCAACGACACCCCACACCGGAACCAACGTCTCCCCCGCAAGCAACATGGACCATGCTACAGGATGTCGCACGGTTGCCTGGTTTCTGGCGTCGGCGTGGAACCGCCCAGTCCCATTGTGTGCATTCGTATGAACACGGTGGATTGTACGGAATTCGGAAACGCGCGAGTTACGACGGAAACACGGTATGGCCGGCAGGTGGCGTTTGATAGTTGCAGACCGCAACCACTTGGCAGCAAACGCGTACGCCACACACATGAACAATTGATACACCTTAGTGATACCATGACCGCCGTGCTTGAGGAAAAGGGGGACCCCGCAATGCACCCGAACGTCTACTCATGCGCAAACGTGCCGCGGATATGAACTTTCAGACGAGGTGCAATGGCGTTTCGCAGGGGTCCGAGGCCAAAATCATTTTGATGAAAGACGTCCCCACTACCCCCCTCCCCCGACCTTGCCACCGGGCGTGGGGGCACACAGCGTGCAAGTCGCGGAGGACACAGTCGCCATCCCTGCGTGAGATACCATCGGCGGCGTATTTATAAATGAATCGCACGTGTATCGGGTCGACCTGCCAACAATACCACAATTCCGGAACGCCATAGGGGCGCAGCAGTGCACCGGGCCCCGCCTCGTTACCTCTTCGACACCGTTGCACCGAATGCACAGCTGCTTTGTTGTCCCCACGCAACAACACACAAGCACCAATCGCGGGTGGTCCTGCACACTAAAGAACGAGTATCCACGATGACACACACATTACCAAGCGTTTGAAGTCGTTTATTAAACTATCGATTTCGATGGCCACGGCAAGACTCGAAACGTAAACACGCGTCTGTTCCCCGGCGTCAATATCGTAACGCCAATAAACGGCAGTTTCGAGACGAAAACCCCAGAGATAGTTCTTGGGAACATCCAACAACAGGGCACGCTGACCGGGGCGCTCAGACAAGTGATATTTCGGCTGTGACAGGTATCCACCCCGCGAATCAAATCCCTCACCAACGAACCAACGCCAGAACTCGAGCTCCCCGTGAAACTCAGGCCCGAGAACGATCCGCCGCCCAGGGTTAGGCATACGACACGGGAAATCAGTCGCGGTGGACA
>JAYJME010003315.1:0-12274 GCA_036873775.1 Costaria costata | reverse complement strand
TGTAGACACCAAAACCTGTATATTTCCATATTTTTGCCAACAATATTTGGTCCTATTTACTATGGTTCCCCGTAATAATAGTAGCTGTAGATATATGAAACAGGAGGATCAAAAGTCGTCTGATAGGTGAGGGAATGTGTCATGTCAAGGACATCTACCATAGTAGATCGGGATAATACTTGGTAATACGTGGTGGTTTTCCGAAGGCGGAGCATCGCGTTAGCCCCCCCCCCCTATCGTCAGTCTGTTCTTTAGAGAGTCTGTACTTTGGCGTTCTTGCTGTTATATTATGATCTGAGATTTGTGGTCTATCGGCCTTGTGGCCGAGCGCTGTGAGCCAACGGAGAGATTGATGGATTTAGCACCAATGATGATGTTATCGGCATGCTGTGGGCACGAAGTATAGCTCCCAACGCTTCGGACCACCCCACCCCTACCCAGCTACCCAGCAAACCGGTCTGCTTCCGTTCGATTGACACTGACATTCCAAAACGGGTTAGTACAGTTTCAAGGTCATTTCCTGCGAAGCTGTTGTTCGTGTACTCATTTGCTGGTAAACGCTGTCCCAGCACGTACATACAGCTGTTGAAACTCGAACGTGTCGGCCAAGATTCGTATTTTTTGTTTTCTCCGTATGCTACAGAGTAGTCTACTATAATAGTGGTATAATTAAATGACACCAAGGCTATGACTGCATCGTGCGTGTTGACAACATGTTCGGCTAATGCACCGTTTGGTGTGCGCATGCATGTACACACAACAAGCCGAAAACCGTCGACTGAAGCTGCTGTTAACTGCTTGGCGGTGATCTTACGAGCGAATTCAACATGCTCACACATGCTTTTCAGTCGCATCGTTTTGCACGTTTTCATTATAACGGCCGTCGTTTGTTTCCGTGCACGCCTAAAATAGTACCAGGTATATCGATACGCTGCCCGTTTTGCTTTCATTCCGACAGCAACAGAGCACGCGTAATATTATTGAGCGTCATCTATCCGCATCTATTATAGCGAGATTCACTCCATATCTTGTGCGGAAAACAATAAACCGTACCGTGACAGTAACATCAACGAGCGCCGCACAGAACGCTCCGTTCATGCGATTGCAAAATTGCCTTGTTACGACGCAGTTTATTTTACGCTGTGAGCGCCAGTATACTACCTTGAGCATTCCGTCGGTATTATATTGGTAGTAGGCATTCCGTCGGTATTATATTGGTAGTAAGCTCCCATCGAAAATCCCCTCTGGATCACTGTTCAATTTGGAGAAACCACGAGTATATTACGCGTGTTCCACGGAACTCACCCAATAATTTATAGAAACAAGTGAACGCTATTAATAGTTGTACACCGCTGTGAGGCCCCAAAAATGTTTCGGAAGACCAACGAGCTAATATAATTTACGTACTCGACGGGTAGTATTACGGGGGACCATAGTAAATAGGGCCAAATATTGTTAGCAAAAATAGGGAAATATATAGACTTTGGTGTCTACAGTAGGCTCTATTGTGTCTACAGTAGGTCCTATTACCTAGGGACCCAATACTGTTGTTAGCAAAAATAAGGAAAAATAAAGGTTTTGGTGTCTACAGTAGGTCCTATTGTTGCCACAGTAAGTCCAATTGTGTCTACAGTAGGTCCTGTTATCTATGGTCCCCCATGATAGAGGTACACATATTTCCGTGTCGTAAGGTCTGATTTGTTTTCTTTCCGGCTGGATACTTGGTTGTTACCATCTCCCGAGCACTCAAGCTCCATCCCCGGGTTTATGTGCAAACTTCCATCACCTTCCGGCCCCTGTTGTTGACATTCGACTACTGCCTGTACTCCACCTTGCCTTTCTCTGTTCCGGTGCGTGCGTTACCCCCCCATCCCAACATGATCCCGGACCAACATGGATCCCCTCAACCCCCGCGATGCGCAGTATGCTTCGAGTTTTTCACGTGCTGTAGCCATGGGTGGTACAGCTACGATGATAGACGTTGACGTTATTATCGAGCAAATCAATCTAACGCCATAAGTTAATTTTGAGGCCGGGACCGTGACGGCACTTCGACCACCTCCACCGTCCCCGACCACTACAGTAAAACCGGATCCCTCGGCGTTTGGTACGATCACCTTACATGCCGAGACCAGGAGGACGGATCCCTCTACGAGAGATGTCCACCTGGCGTGACTGCGATTTTTTGTGCCTGCGGGCAAGAGGCATTTTACAGCAGGGGATCCCAACAATATGGCAAGTGCCGCAACGGCTACCAGAGAGTATGCCGCCTCAACGGCAGCAATGAAGCCAGTGCCGCGATGGCTACCGCATAGTATGCCGCTGTGACCACAGCCCTTCCTAAGCTTTGCCCCACCAGCTCGTACACTCGCGTTTAACCACTTCCTGCAGCCCCACAACTGCTACACCACCCCCATCTAAGCCACGACCACCGTCCCAACCGACACGACGCTGCTTCCACCCCCGGTGCACACCCCATCCCCGGCTTCCATTGCCACCCCCCCCAATGCGGCCTGCGCCAAATTACCACAATGGTTTGGACGCTCCCGCCATTTCCACAGCCCTCGACGTCTTGCGCCCAACCGACTCTGTTTTTCTCACAACACTCTGGCTCAGACGCTACCGCGCGACCACAGCGCTCATCTTCCTGCACCCAACCGCCCCGGCTTTCAAGCATGTTGCTTTCACCTTGCTCGCCGTTGTGCATGATTGCATACGGTGCGCCCGCGGTCTCAACCAGACGGCACCCAAAGACGCTCTGTCTGCGGCAACTTACATAGGTTTAGTTCCACGACAATCCGACCCAATGTCGGTTTCCATCCTGATTTCGGCACCCAAAGACACCTCCGTCTGCGGTGACATACCTGTTCGGTTTATCTCCATGAAATTCCGACCCACTCCAGCTGAGATCACTGCCACAACCACCACCTTTCCAAACCCCTACTGCAGCACGCACCCACCGCACCACCGTCTGCCGCCCGAGCCATGACCACCGTTCTTCTCCGACTACCACCTGCATCTCCGAGAGCGACCACAGCAAGCAGCATCGACAGCGAAATCGCCCAACCATGCAGACGCCATCCCATCCGTAGTGGCCGCGACGGCGTTCGTGAACACCCCGAATTGTGTCGCCCACGGCGCTTGCATTTGTCTCCCGAACCATAACCAGTGGTGGCTCGCGACCGCTCCATTTTGCGATATGGAACACAACCTGCGACGAGCATCATTATCAACCACCTGGCCATCGAGTACCCCCGCTGGCTCTCGGAAACTTTCCTGAAGTTTTGCCTCGTGCCCGTGGACATACTTCAAGACTATGGGTTTTCCTTTCGGTAATTGCGGGAGCGCGTCAGTTTTCCTTCGTGGGGGACTCAACGAGAAATGGGTATAGCGCAAATCCGCCGCCATCACCCGGCATAACCCGCGACACTAGTGCCGCTCGTTATAATTGCCGTGACATTTTCGGGTCGAAAGAGCCATGATCGCCTTTCTTCCTCGGACAGCAGCTGCGAAGACGACCACAGAAATGACAGCGACACCGTGGCCGGCCGACAACAACTTCGGCACCACAACCTTGGACGCTGCACGCTTATTACACCGATATAGCACCACCAGCGGCAAGACATCTGTTTCCGAGACGAGGATCCAGCTTCACCTTCAAGAGGACTAGTTTCACCCCCGCCCCCCAATAGCCCACCCCGCCTGGTCGGTGAAAACCCGACGTGCTCCGTCTCGGCATAGTAGGGATGCGAGGGTCAATGGTCATACGACTACGGCCGTGCATGATATGAGTACACCCCCTCCGCCCAGCCCCATACATATGAATCGCTTGCTCAAGACTGATGCCCTTGTTCTAGCGCTTTGCCTTGAGGTGTGGGTGAGAGGAGGCCAAGACGCCGAGCCCACCCGGGATGCTCCACTCGAGGTCTTACCCCGATTACCAGTGCTACCTGCCGACGAATACGGCTACGAGCATTTCCGGTTCAAAGCACGAAACTACTGTTTCGCCTAGCCTACCGGGCCATCGCACCCTGAGCCCCCACACTGGTGGCTCCACCCGCGCTCGTCCAAGGAGCTTACCAGTGACAGCATAGGACCCGCGATCGACGGGTTCACAGCCGCTGACACAGTGTTGACCACACATCCCCCCCTGGACTATGGGAGAGTCCTGCCCTTAGGGCGGAAGACCCGCGGTCACAGTTGGCCAGGACATGCCCTGAGCCCCCTGCCCCGTCATCCTCGCTGGCCGAACGCATTGCGAGGACACGGACCACAGGTATGTCATTTCCTAGCGAGTTTACTCCTGCGCTTCAGACGTTTGAAGACAGGACCCCCCAGGGTATCCCCGGACGGCGTACGGGCCCCCGCGTGGAACCCCCCGGTACTTCGGCCTTGCCGGACAATTCCCCTGCGAACTCGAGGATTTCAGTCGGCACCGTCCGTCCGGACCTGACCCTACCCTCGGCAACGCCAACCGGCGATATCACCAACCACCGCCGCACCTCACCCCCAGGGTATCTTCGCCCCACGCCATGAACGCCATCCGTGGAGACGCTCCCAAAGCCTCGGCGATACCGAGACTCTCTTTGCGACCACGATGGTTCAGCCGGCATTATCCCTGAGATTTAGACCGGCTTTCTCCCTCGCGACGCCACGCGACAGTCCAAGAGACAGCCGAAACTGACCACTGCTTGGCAGCACATCGCAGCCAGCCTTCGTCAAGCTACCCTTTTTCTTGGATGTTCCACCCTTTAGCTTTGCCACCCTTCGGATGCTCTCCAACAGTGTTACTTTACCACGGTGTTGAGCAGTTTCCGAAATCGCAGAAGGCCGAAAATTTGAGCGGCACAACGACTCCGCAGCTCACCCGCCTTCGACCAAGTATTGGAACCGCCCCTACGACCAAACATGGGACATTGGTTTCGAGGCCAATACACGCCGGAGCTCCTCCTTTACGACCGACCTGGCATATTGGTTCCGAGGCCGACAAACGCCGGAACCTCTTCCTGTACCACCACAACCACCCTACGACCCTCGGCACTTACAACCTCCCTCTCAGTTTGCGTCTCTAGCTTCGGTAACGGTACACCCGAGACTGGCAAAATCCTCCATAGGCAGAAGCAGCTATCGCCCTATTAGCTTGGCAGTCGCCCTGCTCCCTTCCAACCCGACGCGTCTCAAACGAGCCATTCTCAGTCGACCTCGGCGTTTCCTACCGCACCTACCAACTACCGACCATCTCCTGGCCCCCTACCAACGCGACCAGTTTCCACAAAGAAACTCTGTTCCGGGCCCCTTCGTTACCGCCGAGGCTCACCTGCTGATTCCTCCCGACCCCTTCCACCGCGACGCGTTACCAAAGAGTCACCTTGCTCCAGTCTCCACAAATTTCGCTGAAACTACGGCCCACTACCTGCAAACTGCTCACCAGATGCAACCCAACGGAGCCACTGTGCTCGGATTCCCGTCTTTCCCGCCGAAGTCACCGCCTATCAACCATTTTCCCCACGGACTCGAGGATGGCAGCCACTCCCTCCACCTGGTTGGATCGGCTTCCTCGACAACGTCACCGATCTATCCACGACACCGGCCCCTTCATTTCCGGGCCCCCAGGATACACCCCAACCTCCCGGGCCATCTACGCACTACCGGAGACCCTCCCCTAAACTTCGCACCGCCGATAACTCCGGGATAGCCGCCGCTCCCTTTGCGAACAGCGCCCCTTTTTCACCACCTTCCTGGCGACGCCAAAACCTCGGGGACATCAACCACTCCCCTCCCCATCTACTTCGGCGACACCGACTATTGGCGAATAGAAACCGCCCCCCCGACGCCGTCGCCCATGTAGAGATAGCAGCCACTCCCCTCGTCAAGGTTTGGTTAAGTCTCTTTTCGACAAACGTTCTAGTCACTATCGCTCCTTTTCCCCGCTACCCTGGCCCAGACCACCCGGCCTTTACAAAGGTCACCAACGATACCTCCCGACACAGCTCTTCAGCTCGCCTACCACCGGACCCAAGCCAACGAAGACCCTTCCGTTTCCCCAACGACAACAGTCCGACGGATTGTCCCTCCCGACCCAGCTTATTAGCCGCCCCTCATTACCCGGACCCAAACCACCAACAGCCTTTCAGCCTTACTCGAACGACACGACCATGGATAAACTTTCCAACCCCGGTCCACCGGCGCCCGCGCGCCCTGGCATCCATCTACACCGCCTTTTCTCTTTTCCACCTTGGTTCGCCACCACGGCTTACCATCTTTCAGTGGGTTGTGTTTTTTTCCCGCGATGCGCTCCTATCCACCGACCGAATTTTCCGTCGCGAGTGAACAACCAGACAGGTCCCTCTCCAGTTCCTCCGTCCCGAACCACCTTTCCGTTCCTGAAGGCACATCTGTGACGTCATTACCGCCACCCCTTACCCCGATATCCTTGTACGTTTACCATCTGAACATGTGGGTTTGTTCCTTTCTGGTGATGACCTTTTCGAGTCGAGCATCAGCTTGGGTGAGCTCGTTCCCTACTCCCTCTCAACCCACCATTGCCATCCCGCCGCTCCCATCTTCTGAGCTGGGGTTATTTTTTTTCCCGGTTATGAGCTTTTTGAACCGAGTATCGGTTTGGGTGGGCTCGTTCCTCATTTTTCCGCCCCAGCTCTACCATCTGCCCTTTTTCGAGCTTTTGATATTTTTGTTTTTCAGGTTCTCGAACCTTCCGAGCTTGGAACGGGACCTTTTTAGCCGGGAATCTGACCATTCCACCGCTTCTTCGCAGGCGACCTAGAAAATGCGAGCATTCCAACCCTTGTATCGGTTTGGGAGGGCTAGGTCCCCCTCCCTTTCGACCCACTACCATCCGCCCCCCTTTACCGACGACGCGCAACCGGCGCACCTTCCATGCCGGGCATCGACTTGGGTGGGCTCACGCTCCCCTCTCTCCTGCCCCATGCATCACCATCTTCCACCGACGACAACTTCGGCGACTCTCGCCGTTAAGGGCCATACAACGATGCCATCGACCTCTTCCCCGCTCCACAACCTACGCCGGGTCTATTTCGGCCCACGACATTGCCTCCGGTTATGTAGGTAGCTCCGGGAAAGGCGCCGTGGACACTGGCGTTCCTTCTGGACCGGCGTTCAGGCCATCCACCGTTCTCCTCAGCGCCCACCATTGGCGCATCCGTCGTTAGCCCTTCCTCATCCTTCGTCGGACAACTGTTTTTCCCAGAGCTGTCATCACTTCACAGCTGCCGGAGGGAACGGCGAGACCGCCACCGAGTACGGTTCTTCCCACCAGTACCTGTGGCCACATTTTCAAGACAATCGAACCCCCCCATTGCCGCGCGACAACCCCGCGACCAGAGCTTCGTCTTCACCTGATCTTCGCAACCAGAGCTCCACCTTCACCAGAGCTTCACCTTCACCTGAGCTCCGCTGCGGTCTTTCGCAACAACTACCTTCGATTTTCTACACCGGCTTCTTTCCTGGCCACTGCCATCGACCCCGGCGTCACCGCCATCGCCGCCTACTTTGGGCCTCTACACCGACTGTTCCAACCATACACCGACGTCTACGCCGCGCAAAAAGCCCACTCCACCGCCACGGACACCGCCGACATCTTCACCGGTCCACATTTATGGACTATTACAGCAACCACGGCCGCGACCCCTTCTTCGACCAACCATATTGGACTACAACAGCCTCGTCGTCTACCGTCACAGCGCTCCTACCGCATCTTCCGCGAACACCACGACGTCACCGTCTCGCGCTCGGAGCGCTGCGCACACCCTTTTACGGCCATCGGCCGCGTTTCATCGGGTTTTCTTCAATCTCCTACACCATCCGGTTCCAAGGTCAACCTACGGCGTGCCTACTATTATACACACATCTTCGGGGAGCATCAGCTACGGATCCGCGAGTCTGCAACGCCCTCGAGACGGGCAGATTCGTTGGCAGAGTATCATCGCGTTCAGCCGCACCTACTCTTTTGTCCTGCTGCCCCTCCCCTTAGCCAGGCTTTTTGAGCGTCGTGTGCGTACGAGTATTGAGTTTTTAGTTTTGATGTTGTTGTTCAGTTAGTTTCAAAGTGCCTGTTCTTTGCCTTGACGTTTCGGTTTGCCCCGTTTTGGACCAGCACGAATATACGCGTGTTTGTGCTGGTGTGCTACTCTGGCCTTCCAGCCATTTGTTCAGCTCGCTCCGTTTTCGTAATAACTTGGCCGAAAAATTGTGGTGGTTCCGCCTTCCGCTCCCCGCCGGTTTAGCTTGCCCTATTTTTGTAGCTAGACCGCAAATCTGCCGTTGTGTTTGTCTTCTTACAGCTGTGGTATATCTGTCTTGGCCCTACCTCTGCGTTCTGCACTACGTACGTCATAGGTACTTACTTGAAGCGTTTGTGTTTGTCTTATTTCCGTCAAATCGCTCCGCACAAATCCCCCCCTTCTCGGTTAAACATTGACGTGCTTTCGCGTGTGTTTTTTGCCTTCCGTATATTTTAGCTTCCAATAGGAATGAATTTGTTGTAGGCCAGGTTTCCATTTTTCGCTAGTATTTCTGGGTCCAAATTTTGTTCCCGACCCCCCCCTCTAGGCTTACTTACAGCAGTATCAGCCCGCGAAACCGTGATAGCTTTGCCTGGTCCTTTCTTAGCCAGAGCGTCGTTTGCATCCTGTCCACGCGCCCCGCTAGCATTTTTAAGTTACACGTTAGTTGATACCACCCCTCTATCCGGCATATGGTATTAGCTCGCGATTTTTTTCTAGTTTCGTTAGATTCTTGCTCAGCCGAGATACCGCCTGCACCACGTGCTTGCGGTTTGGTGGCATTTCTGGGGTCCTAAGTTGTTTCACAATCCCCTTTTTCGCTTTTTTCACAGTATATAAGCTGTGAATTCGTGTTAGTGCTGCTTCTTTTTTCTTTTATTTTCCGGTCTTTCTTCCCCCTGCACCGTGTGCCGGATGGCAACGTATACCCTCCCGTATCTACAGCGCGTGCATGCTCGGAGCGCACACCCTTCCGTTTTTGCGTTCGTGCCACGCTTGTATTTTTATTTTTCTTGCCATTTCTGGGCACACTTGTTCCTTCATGGTCATAGATGTGCGCAGCTATCGACCCTAGTGGCCTTTCCCCTTTTGTCTTGGAGAATTTGTTCGTGAACATCTAGTGCGCGTATTAGCTTTGGACAGCACTGTCTCAAAAGGACCTACCTGGTACCGGTAGCTATCAGTAGAGTCAGTATTTATCGCCTCGTGGCTCTCTAATGTAGCCCCTCCAAGTCTGGCTACTATCCTTGTGGATCTATAAACGTTTTGACATAGTAGTATGCCTGCTGTCTTTGCCGCATTCAAGATAACATTTGTTCGTTTTTCGGTGCCCATCACGGTGATTCACTTTGAACTTGAACTTGTGCCTTCAGTTGTGTTCCGTTTCTACAGCACGACAAATGTTTTGTCTTTGTGTTTCTATTTCCACTTTCCCCCGCCCGTGTAGCCTGCCTACGTTTCGTGCATACCGACGAACCATTGGGTCTTCGAACCACCGTATGGCTTACTCCATCTTGTTTTCCCCTCGCCCTACGCCCTTGGTCATAGATGCTTCCCGCGTTGTTTTTTGTTGTTTTCGCGAGGCGCGAATTCTTTCTGTTCGTTGGACCTTTTCTTTCTTCTTGGAGTACTGCTTTTTACACGACGGTTTTCGTTGCACATTAGCCCCGGCTAGTGGGGCATTTCAGCTATTACTACCGTGATGAGGTCGCACGTTGTCGACCATTGACTTCACGTTGAGAGCCTCCGTAGGTCCCACGTCATCGGTCTCGTGCTGGCTCCCCAGCCCACTTGTCTGTTCTGCTTTCAAGACCCCATTCTTCTTGTTTGATTATACCTGCCCCCAAGGGCCCTCAATCACCGAACCTTCCAGCTTTGCAGCCAACAGGTCTGTTCCTCTTGCTTAGTTTTTCGTCTCTTGTTTTCGGCGTACCTGTCCCAACGGTCCACCGGTACTGTCCTCCATCCTGGCTTTGCAACCAACAGGCCTTGGTCCTCTTGACCAACGTTTCTGACTTTTACCGGCATACCTGCCCCTAGGGTCCAACGACACCGGCCTCCGTCGTGGCTTTGCAGCCCGTCCTGACTGTGCAGCTCACAGGCCGTCCCCGCTTGACCCCCCCCCCGATTTTTTGTTGTCTTTTTCGCGCACTTGTCGCAAGGGTCCTGCGTTTTCAACCCCAGCTTGGCTTCACAGCCCATATAGGTCGTTTCCTGTCGACCCCCTTTAATGCTTTTCGGTGAACCCGCTTTAGGACAAATTTCTTTACTACTGTACGTACCTACAGAGTAGTGTAGCTAGTCCAATTTTCGCCCAGTAGTCACGGTACTCACGAAGTAGATATCAAGGTTGGTGTCGTTGAGGGATATTAGGGAGGAATCACCGCCTACCATTATTATGCGACTACGAACACTTTATAGGGGGTGTCAATAGGTTGCGCGGAATGAAGGACACGTATCATCTAACGCCCGCCGAGGTAAATCATCTATTTAGTAAATCAGCTAATTTTTATGCCAGAGAGCTGCTTCCGGATGGAGTCGGATTTCGTGTATTCAGCGATTTGAAGACTCTCCATGTCGCGATTAGTCATAGCGTATTCACGGGGCACGAGTTGGGTTTAGGTGATTTGGTAAACGTGGCACGTAGCTGACGTCACCGGTCGATCAGGGATTTTACGCCACCCGGAAATTTCCCTTAAAAAAAAAAGACCAATCAGAAATCTGCGGGCTCCTTTTGTATCTCTCTCAGTAGTTATTTCAAGCTAGCCTTTCAAGGTCCTTCGTTATCGACCCCCTTTTTTCAGGCTGCCGTACGTCGCTATGACACGACTTGCCTACTTTCTGTTTTTCCCTGTTTTTGTTTCTGTTAGCCTCTCAAGGTTGCCCCACACTATCGACGCCGTGTTTCCGACTCGTAGTACCTAGCTGCGGCCTTCTTCTTCTTCTTCTTGTTTTCTCTGTTCCCTACCTGCTTTATGAAAATAGACACTTCCAGCGTTACTTCGAGCTGCGCGCGCATCTTCTTGCCACCCCCATTTTTGGCTTGTTTTGTTTGCGGTTGAACAGACTTGCTACGTTTGCTGGCATTGTTTCCGTTATAAGTTAGCCTCTCACGGTGCCACAAGGTTGACTCTCTTTTCGGCTTCCAATAGCACCTTCTGCATTTTGTGTCGTCGTTTCAGTTTCGTCTTTCTTTGTGTATTGGTTTGGTTAGGTGACTTCACCACGTATTTTATTTTGTGTGCCTGGTGCTGCACTCAGCTAGCTTCTTCGTAAGGGTACCCTGTTGTTGACTCCCGTTTCAGCTTTCCGGCGTGCTTCACGCCTCCAGTACCACAATTTGGGTGTTGTCAGTGCCACTAAATTCGGTGTTGTCTTTCTCCGCGTCCTCGCGACTTATTTTGGTAGCCTTTGTTTTCCGTTCTACAGTTCGACCTGCCTTTTGCTAGCCTCCTAGGTCCACACTACGGCCCCTGCTTCCATTACACCTCAGCGTACTGGTTTTTTCTCTCCTGCCTTTCAACCAATGGCCCCACGCTGGCATACTTCTTGGAGTACTGGTTCTTTCTCTTTTGCCTTTCGACCAATGGTCCCACGTCAGCCTTCCAGGTCCAACGTTGCGAACCCTGACAATGTTTCAATTTTAGGCAGTGTGCCTTGCTTTCTCTCTTGTCTTTCGGCCAATGGCTCAACCGCCCACCCCTTCGGCCCCGCGCTACAGGCCCCACATTTGTTTGCCCTTCACAGCGTGACATGTTTTCCTTTCTTCCTTTTGACTTCGTTTCCGCGTCTATACCTTTCTCTTGTTTCCCACCGCATCTTTGCGATCAGCTATCTTGCCCTTCGCGTTTTCGTAGCCCGGTTGCTATTGGTATATCGCAAGTACACACCCGACCTCGAGCTCCCACTTTCGTGAGCTCCATAACAGGGGTTTAAGTCTTGCCATGAGGCGTATAACCCTCACTATTACGAGGTGTGGGGGAATCTGCAGCGTCGTTTTCGTTTGTTTCGAATGGCCGCATCTTTGATCCCCTTCTCAATTGCTGGATGTTTTGTTGACATCCTTTGATTGTCGTGTGGTCTGCATCTACGAGTATTCAGGGCGGACTAATGTAATGGGGTGTCATAGTGTCACACGGTATTCGCATTAGTAGTTAACAGGGGTCAAAAGTCGTCTGATAGGTGATGGAATGCGTGATGTCAAGGACATGCTACCATAGATCGGGATATTA
>JAYJME010003314.1:0-12275 GCA_036873775.1 Costaria costata | reverse complement strand
ACCATCGCCAACACCACCATCACCACCGCCTCCCCCAGCCCCGTTTCGCTGCCCCTGCCCCTGATACGCTCCCATTGACGGCGGCGCTCCTGATTAACCCCGTGGCAGGCACCGTGGGAGGAGTTGTCTCGTGGGAAGCACGATGATACACACCATGTACAAACGATGGTATATCTGGGACGCCATATCACCAGATAGATGTCCATGGAGTTCATTCACTGCGAGGTAGGCCATGGAATCTCATGACATAAGCCATGGTGTACCGTATGGGCATCGAATATTCCAAGGCCCCTCCCATGACATACCGAAAGGGCGAGTGAATACCACAGGGTTTTTTATCATGGTTATGACCCATGACACACGCCACGGGGAAAGCCAAGGCATAAATTGTGGTTCACGCCACATCCCATGGGGCGTGCCATGATACGCCCCATGAGATACACATTACAGATACCATTTGACATGTCCCATGCATGCCTTCGTACCACGGGCTTGTTCCACGGGGGATATACCATGGGGCACACATACCGTGTGGTACATGCCGTGGTACGTATATAGTGGAAGGTGCCATCGTGGACCATGGCAAGTGCCATGGAGGCTAGAAGGTCTTGGGATCACTCGTGTACATAATGTCCACCATATGGAATCATGGGACACCATGGAGGATACACCATGGATGGGACACATGACGCGTGCTACGATAGAGGTTGCACATTTTGGCTTGTTTGTTTTCTGAATAACTGGGCTCCTTAACCCAAAAGGCATCCGAATGTCATTCTTGTTTGGAGGTGTGACCTTTTTAAATGCCTAGTCCATGAGTTTGCTCATCGAGCTGCCCCTCCAGTTTACTCAAAAACTGTTTTCGGGTGTGATACGGAGCTCCTAAAGTGAAGAGCCTCAGAAACAACATCATGGAACAACACCTCTATCGTAGCATGGGTCACCCAGTACATGGGATGGTTTATCGGGTCAAGCTCACAATATTTCTCACAAAGTTGGGTTAAGGATGACGTACAGAGCCTCGCAAGTGGGGAACCTTATTAGAAAGATGGCGCACCCCTATCGTAGCATGTGTCATGGAAGTGGTTTGAAGTTTCAACGGAAGTGGATGGAAACTTCCACTGTTTGTAGAAGTGGAAGTTTCCATCAGCTTCCATCAACTGAAGCTTCCACAATATTTTTCGTGGAAGCTTCCACGAGTTTTCACCAGGTTCCATATATACCCTGATAGAGTCCCACCTACTTCCATCCACTTCGACGAGTTTCATGATTTTCCAGTAGCTTCCACTTATTTCTGACTTCCATCCATCTACTTCTCCATGTATGTCCTCCACAGACGATCGACTTCGATTGACTTCCATCGACTTCAACGAGTTTCCATGTCGACTTCCATTGAGTTCCAATTAATTACACCAACTTACATGCCAAGTTCCACTGACTTCCACCCATTTCCGTCTGCCCATCTACTTACATGTCGTCCTCCACTGGCTTCCATCTACTTCCATCTTCTTCGATGTCAACTGCCGCCAACTTCCATCTATTTCCAACAACTTCCACTGCCTTCCACCGAATATTTCCATCATGTCGTCTTTCATCTACCCTCCATATCTACTTTCATTTATTTCCACCAAGTTCAACTGACTTCCACCAACTTCCATCTACTTCCATCTACTTCCATGTGGCATGCGACCGATTTCCACCAAATTCCATCTACTTTCATGCCGGCTTCCGTCTACATCTACTACCTCCCACCAATTTCCATATAATGCCGTGTCGTTGCACGGACTTCCACCAACTTCCATACACTTCCATGTGCTTCCATGTGGTGTTCGACTATAACTTCCATCTACTTCCATCTACTTCCATCTACTTCCATCTACTTTCACCAAATCCCATCTATTTCCATGTCGCCATGCGTCTCTGCACACGAGATGATGCATCCGTCGAAGGAATCAGGAGCGCATGGAAGTAGACAAAAGTCGATGGAGGTAGACGGAAGTAGGAGCCATGTTAACAACGGCTTAGGATATATCTTCCAGGGGTCACCATTTCGTGGGCTAGAAAGCACTTCCGAGGGTGAGATCAAGCCGCGGGGTAGACCTAAACCAACCCATAACCCTAACCCTAACCCTAACGTTAACCCTGACCCCGACCCCGACCCGGACCCAAACCGGACCAGAAACGGTCCAGAAACGCGGCTGCGCCGCGTTCATTTATTGTTTGAAAATTCCGACCAGCAGCCCACGATTTGCCTCCCGACCAGGGGAGCCCATGAAAGTTTTTTTTCGTCACCTAACTATCTAAAGTGGTCAGAATGGAAAACAAATCGGAGCACTGTGATCGCTGGGCGATTTAGCACAAAGCCATTTTTTTCTGGAATTTTCCAAAAATCAATCACTTGGACTTAACGACCCCGCCCCTGAGCGACGTGTGGTGTCGAAAAAAGACTGTTCGGGCCCGCCTGTCCCGACACTACAGTAGTAGGGTGTAAAACAATATCCAGAAAAATTACAATCGACACCTGAAAGGTCTATCTGAAACCGTTGTCAGGAATATTGGGATTTAGATGGAAGTAGGTAGAAGCGTCCATGAAAGTAGATGGGAGTACTGTAGATGGAAGTCGAATCGATGGAAGCAGATAGAAGTAGTGTAGAAGTAAATGAAAGCTAAATGGAAGTAGATGGAAGCCTCCAGGTGTAGTAGACGAAAGTCGATGGAAGTCGATGGCAGTGAATGGAAGGAGAGGAAAGCTTCCATGTGAGCAGATGCGTCTCTGCACGCGGGATGATGTGTCCGTTGAACGAAATACGAGCACATGGAAGTAGACGAATGTGAATTGAAGTAGATGGGGTAGATGGGGGTAGATAGAATCTTCCATGGAAGTAGATGGAATCTTCCATGGAAGTAGATGGAATATTCCATGGAAGTAGATGGGAGTATATAGAAGTCGAGTCGATGGAAGCAGGTGGTAGTGGATGGAAGTAGATGAATGCTTCGATGGAAGTAGATGGAAGTACATGGAAGTAGATGAAAGCTTGCATGAAAGTAGATGGGAGTAGATAGAAGTAGACGATGGAAGGAGATAGAAGTACACGGAAGTACATGGAAGCTAGATGGAACTAGATGGAACCACATCAAAGTCGATGGAAGTAGACGGAAGCTTCCATGGAAGTACATAGCAGTTATGCTTCCATGGAAGTAGATGGGAAGTAGACGAAAGCTTCCATGAAAGTCGAAGGAAGTACATGGAAAATTCCATGTAAGTACGTGGAAGTTATGAGTCCATGGAAGAAGTAGATGGAGTAGATGGAAGTATAACGTGGTAGATGGAAATGTCCATGAAAGTAGATGGGAAGTTCGATGGAAATACTGTAGATGAAAGTTATGACTTCATGGAAGTAGATGAAACCTTCCGTAGGAAGGAGTACATGGCTCCCACAGAACCACGTGGACTTCGTCCGTGGAAGTAGATATAAATTGATGGAAGTAGATGGAAGTTTTCCTGCCGAAGCATCTATCGACTTGCATGGAAACTTCCATCTACTTCCATGGAAGCTTCCATCTACTGCCATTATTTTGATCGACTTCCATCGACTTCCACGGAAGCTTCAACCAACTTCCACGGTAGTGGATGGAAGTTGGTGGAAGATTCGATGGGAGGAGATGGAAACTGCCGTGGAAGTCCACTCAACAACCAAATAATGTGGTAGATCGAAGCCACAACGTGCTACAACCACCATGAGCTACAAGCACGAGCAAAAAATCAACACGTCACTAAGGTGGCTCAACCTAGCAGTACAGTGCCTCAACCAAGCCTATTCTACGCTGTACGTACGTATGATGCGCAGCAGAATAAAGACTACGACTACGGGGACTACTACTGTAACTCGCTCGCACTATCCTGAAACCCGAGTTGCGGGCTTTTGGAGTCAGCATCCGTCCAGGCCTCCTCACCCCCTCCTGTTGACCTGCCTCTAGCAGCACCCACGCCCCAACAGCGACACCTTCGTTCGTGCTGTATGACTCCAACGGGAACTTTATGCTAATGGTGCTGCCATCAGCATGGAGCATGACGCGGTACTGTAGTCATACTCACACCCAGAACTCCGGTGTGCCGTACGTATGGCGCCCCACCCCCAAACCAACCCAGTCCCAATCTCACAAGCATCCCACGCTTAACGAGCGATTTATCTAGGGCTAGCGGCGAAGAAGATTCCTGGAGGCGAAGTCCTTCCGGAAATATCCATGCCGAGCACGGCTTCTCCATATGGCAACTGGACATCGCCGTCCACCCGAGACAACGGGTCCTGCGAGTCGGTATCGTCTTCGTCATCTTTATTGGCTTACCTGGTAGTGCTCAGGTGCACCACACCCACTGTCTGCCAGGGTCTACAGCACAGGCAGTGGGGAGCACCTCTCTCCTAAATATTGAACACAGACCGACCGACGGTGCGTCCGGTGTTTTGTATATTTCGGCTGCTGGGGGTGATACTCGCGCTGTAACTGTCAGCATACGGTACAGTACATTCGCCCGCATTTCGTACCCGAATGCTTCTGAACGGTCACACCCCTGGAAGATTGTTACTTGTGGCGTTTCTTATGTTATCCCACCATCCGGAATGACCTCGTTTCTTATACATTGTGTGGGCGCCAATCGCTTATGTTTCTTATGTGGTGTTTCTTGTATCGTTGCCTACTGTAGGCTGAGCTGTCTTTCTTACACACCCAATTTCCTATTTTTTCTGAACGTTTGAGCCTTTCGTGACGATTTGGTGTTTTTAATGCGGGCTCCCACCGTAGAGGTAGGTGATGACAGAGCTAGAACGAAGCTGAGGATATGGCGCTCGCTGCAGCAGCAATTTCATGTTCAGCCCGCTTGCCCGTTGTACCCTGTACTCGGCGAGAAAGATCCGAATATCCACTTTTGCTAGACAAAACCGACGGGTAAATCGAAGGTTGTGCTTGTTCTTCCGGCCCAAGCTTATAGGAGGTAGGGGGACCATACTGGACCCAGGGCCCTCCTTGCTCAATATAGCTACATGCAGCAGGTGGCGGCGCAGTCAGATACATGGTGAGGAGACAGCACTTGATCGCGCTGTGCCCGCTCGTCCGTTGTACCCTGTACTCGGAGAGAAATATCCGAATATCTACAGTACCGCTGTTGTTGTTGTTGGGAAAAACCGAGGGACGGATCCAAGTGGCTTTCTTCCCGGGGGATGTACATTATCTTACCTTTTTTTGCAACAAATGACCGTGGTGTCACCATGGTGTCTCCATGGCGACGCCATCGTGTCTCTACAACAAGTCACCACACCATGGTGACACCATGTCGACACCGTGGTGACACCGTGGTGACATCGTGGTGACTCGTGGTTACACCATGGTGGCGCCGTGGTGACATCGTGGTGACACTGTGGTGACACCGTGGTGGCTCGTGGTGACACCGTGGTGACACCACGGTGACATCACGGTGACACCACGGTGACACCATGGTCTGACCATGGTGACTCGTGGCATCACCGTGGTGACGCCATGGTGATGCCATGGTGTCACCACGGTGGTTTCGTGGTGACTCCGTGGTGACAAATCCTCGGTGTACATTATTAAGTATGATAATTTACAACGTCGCTGTCTTCGGACGCAAGCTTACACAGTAGGGCCATACCGAGCCCCAAGCCTGTTTTGCGCAACAGCCAGCTACTGTACATACAAGAAGGGATAGAACATCATTCAAAACTGAAGGTGAGGAGATAGGGCGTGATCATGTTGTGCCTGCTCGCCCGTTGTACCCGGCACCCGGAAAGAAAGATCCGAATATCTACTATTATTCTTGGGCGAAACCGAAGGGTAGATCCAAGGCCTGCTTGCCCTTCTGGCCCAAGCTTACAGGAGGTATAGGAGGATCATACCTAGCCTTGGGCCCTCTTTACTCAACATCCAACTACAGGCAATAATAGATGACGACACAGAGGGATAAAAGGGAAGGAAACAATAGTGTTCGACTATGATGCGCCCGATCGCCCGTTGTACTCGGTACACGGAAAAAAATATACGAACACGTACTGTAGTACTGACTGTATATCCATTGCAGTTGCTGGGAAAAGCCGAGGGGATTATCCAAGCTGCTTGGTCTTCTTTTGCAGAAAGATTGTGGCTCAAGCGGGTAAGAAGCGGGAGGATCACACCGTGCGCAGGCCCGCTTTGTTCAACACTCAGCTACTGTACGTACAGTAGGCGATGACACAGACTGAGAAATGGCGAGCAAAAAGTGATCGCTGCAGCAGCAATTTGGGTTTTGCGCCAGCTCGCCCATTGTCGTAGGATACCCTGCACTCGGAGAGAAAGATATCGACCGCTGTTGTTGGGGAAAGCCGAGGGACGGGTCCGAAAGGCTTGTTCTTCTGGCCCAAGCTTACACAGTAGTAAGTACCTGGTAGGGGGCAGGACCATACCGAGCCCCAAGCCCGCTTTGCTCAACAGCCAGCTATATACAGGGAGTGATGGCACAGCCGTATATATTATGGTGAGGAGATCTAGAGCGCGATCACGTTGTGCTCCCTCGCCCGTTGTACCCGATACGCGGAAAGAAATGTTCAAATATCCACTGGTTGTTGGGAAACGCCGAGAAATGTATCCAGGGTGCTTGTTCTCCTGCCAAAGCATATACCCTGACTGGGAGAAGGTAAAAGGGCTACACGGAGCCCTGGGCCAGCTTTTCCCAGCGCCCAGTTACACGCAGTAGCTGATGAGCCAGACTGATACAGGAGAAGATGATGAGCAAGAAGTGTCTCGATTAAATTGTGCCCATTCGCTCGTTGTACCCTGTACGCGGAAAGAATACTCCCAAACCTCACTTTTTTGGGAGGGGAAAGGCCAGTGATGGATTCGAGATGATTGGTGGGCTGGCCACAGCTTACAGAAGATAGTGAGGACTACAGCAGTACACTACTGTAAGCCCAAAGCTCGCTTTGCTCCACACTCAGCTAAATAGATGACACAGTCAGATAGAGGGTGAGGAGATACTGTAGTGCTCGATGTTGTTGTGCCCGCACACCAGTTATATACCCTGCGAATAAAAGATCCACATATCCAATGGTGTTGGGAAAAAAGGCTTCTCACCGGTCATGATCCGACCCCCATGTCGGGTCAGAAGGTGGTTAAAATCTTACGGGTCGGGTCAGGTCGGGAGGTGCTCGAAATATCACGGGTCGGGTCAGGAGGTGTTGAAACTCTCACGGGTCGGGCCTCCCTGACCCGACCCGACCCGACCACGAGGTTTAGCCCGACCGGTGAATAACCCTGGTGAAAAACCGAGGGATGAATCCAAGGTGCTTGTTCTTCTGGTCAAAGCGTATAGGAGGTATTATGGGAGGACCACAACAAGTGCTGGACCCTCTGTGCTGAACACCCATCATCTACTACATACAGTGGGTATGTGGTGATAATATACCGGGTATTCATGTTGTTACAAGGCTGACTACGAAAATTAAAAACCGCTTACGGGTACTTTATAGAAGGAAGCTTTATCCGCGGAAAGTACCCTAAAACGTGCCGGTATGCGATAAACCGCATCTAGAGTATCTTTGGTTTTTTTGGCGAACAAAACACACGGCAGATAACCAGTAGCATGGCGGACACTGGCGTATGGATCTATGAATTGGCTTATCGGCTTGGGGGGCGTGCCCCACAGACAGTCAGGAACGACCCGAACCAAATGTGTGCACCATCCATCGTGTGGCGGCTGTAGCGGACTCCCATGGGACCCGCATTGGCTTAAATTGACTTCCACGGGACTCCCATGCGACTCCCATGCAATTATAGCATCCCAATGACACTCCCATCGGACTTCTACGGGAGTTCCGTGGGATTTCAATGAAAACCACGAAACATACCTATAGAAACACTGCTGTAAATAATGTGCATCCCTGAACAACTGCTGTATAACTGTTGTACACGTTTCTTCGTGTGGGTCAAGCGTGTCCAAGCAAAGGAGAAACCCGCGCGGCGAAAACAGCAGTAGTATATACGAGCAGAGGAGGGCAACAACAAGACCGACAATCACAGAGAAGCTGGAATGTTGCACACGCCACACAGATCATCACTGATCCCTATACTTAATGGTCTAGACCTTCGAGGGAAGATAGATTCCTGGCCTGGATGATCTAGCTCATCATGTTGCCGGGTGGAAGCCGTCTAATCTGCACGACCTACAGAGTAGCAGCACATTTTTCCTGAAATACAGTAGATATTCACTACAAGTATAAAGATCCTGCGCAATAAATATAAAAGGCAAGTTAGGATCCAGACCCTTTTACTAGCCCAGTAAGTATCCCACACCATTTTCAAGTAGTTTTGTCCCCAAAAACCGTTTTCAGCTCTAAAGGGGTTAAGATCGTGATCTGACCGATGTGTGGAACGTTGGAATTGGCTTTGATGTTGGCCATGGGTGATACGGTGATACAGACCACCGCATCCTTATTGGCCCGTGTGTAACTCTCAACGGCTCTTAAAAAATACGGGTATAAGAAGTATATGCATACACTATATACTGCAAAAATAGACCTACACTACTTCCGAGCAGTTTGCCTACAAAAAATGTGCTGTCTCCTCAAGAAATGGGCACGGAACTCCCTGGCAAAACACAATCATCTACTGGCCACGGGTGCGGTGCGGGCACTCAAACAAACTCGAGAACGAACGAACCATTACGAAAGGTTTGCACCCACCCACAAAATAGCAGGCTGAATTGAGGGCACCAAAAAACTATCCTGCCGCCCGCGCTATATGCTGCGCAGATCTACAGTAGACAGTCTACTTCTACTGGTCCGACCCTCTCCCATCTTCTCTCGAACAAGACTCCAATGAACCACAGAAATTTCTCTACAGGATGAGGGCCAGCCAACAAGAAACACCTAATAATCTGAGCAAGGCTTCAAACCTTGCTGCGACACTAACCTTGAGCAACCTTGAGCATAGGCTATGAGATACCTGATAGGGCTTACTCTGTAGCGCTCACCTCTGAACACGATTTACCCATCCATAACTCTAAGCGTCCCCCCAACAGTGATCCCGAAGCTCTCTTAGCAGGCTATGTCCAATTCGTGGGCCTACAGTCTACTAGTGCGAACTCTCTTCCACCTTCTCCAGAAGAAGTCCTTAACGAGCCGCAGGTCTTCCACTACAGTGCTACTACTGTTGCGACTCTCTCCCATCTTCTCCCGAACACGATCCCAACGAGCCACAGATCTTCCACTACTGTAGAGTAATCCCACGGTAGTAGGGGTGGTTCCATATTTTCTGAGCTCCCCGCATGAGGAGCTCAATATCCCACCAGAAACAGCATGACTTCGAAAAAATTGGTTCGCGCGACCCGACCAGCATGGCTGTGCGCTGTTACGGGGGATCATAGTATTGAGGAGACCTGAGATCGACAAAAAAACCCAGATATTCCCCAATTCTTACGAAGAATATTTGGTCCTGATTACCACAATCCCCCGCATCATAGTATTGAGGAGACCTGAGATCGACACAAAAAATCTATATATTCCCCAATTCTTAACCAAGAATATTTGGTCCTGATTACCATTATCCCCCGAAATAACCCTAAAACAAATAATACTCGTAAAATTATTACTTCGAATACTAACCACACAGCAGTTACTAACTTGATTGAGGAGCTCAACCGGTCACAAAATATAGAGCCAAAAAGTGGGTCTCCTACCGCGAGACTGCTCACTGCAAAGAAAGTACTACCGGCGCGGCTTTCTCCCATCTTCTCCCGAAACAAGATCCCAACGAGCCACAGATCTCCTACCACGAAGTACTACTACAGGTAGTGCGGCTCTCTCCCACCTTCTCCCGTGCAAGATGTCAACGATGCCACAGATCTCCTACTACTACAGTACTGGTCCGACTTTCTCTCGTCTTCTCCCTAACTAGAACCCTTCAACGAGTCACCGATCTTGTACTAAACAGTGCCACTGTCTGGTGCGGCTCTCTCCCCTCTTCTCCCGAAGAAGATTCCACACCATGGACAGATCATCGGCTTCGACTTCCATGCTGTTTCAGGTCAGATATATCCCTGGTCTGTAGGACCTAGCCCTCATGTTGCCGGGTGCGAGTCGCACCATCTGCACGATCTACAACAGCAGGACATCCTTCCTGGGTTGGGTCTGTACGGGTACAGATCCTGCACAACATCTCGTAACGGCAGGTTAGGATCTAGATCGTGATCTAGATCGTGATCTGTCCGAAGTGTGGAAGATTCCAACGTGCCGCAGATCTCGGAAGATTCCAACGAGCCGCAGATCTTCCACTACAGCACTACTGGTGCGACTCTGTCCCATCTTTTCCCGAAGGAGAAGCCTTCAACGAGCGCCCCACAGCTCGGCTCACGCCGGCCTTCTCCTCTCGAACGTCCGCTCGCATGCCGCGCATCGCGTTGGCCCGGAAGCCGTTGTCGCTATCTTTCCCGCCCCAACCGCTGCTCTCCGTCTCCATGGCCGCGCTGTTGCGCTTCACCAGGCCACATCCAGCGATCGTCGCCTGCGATGTCATTTTTTAAGAGATACAGCAGTATAGGCCCACGAAATAAGAAAGAGCATAAAAAAGAACGCGTTTTTGCTCACATTTTGAGGGGACGCTAAGAAAATCAGGTTAAGAAATCGTGCCGAGCGGCGAGCGCTCCCCTAAACCCTATACAAAATACTGCACTCAAAGTTTCTCTCAAGCTTGGTGCCACACTAAAGGTTTTAAGCTTTGTGCAGAGTTTAGGCGTGTCTTGTTGGCGGGACCATACTGAACATCGGCCGCGCGGGGTAGTGTTGAGCGCCACATAAATCTGGGATAACATGGTGCTCAGAGATGCTTTAAAATGTGAATAGGAGGCCGGTCTTTCAGGCCGTGTCGAGGTGTCTTTGGGGCAAATCCAGCAATCGTCGCCTGCATTGTCATGTTATATAGATATCGGCCGCACGGGGTGGTCTCCAGGGCTAAAGCTGGGATGCCCTGTTCTTCAAATGTGTTACAGTGGTGTACCGGCTTTAACCCTTTCACTACCCCAAAAAAGTGTCCTACACTATTTCCAAGAAGATTTGTCCCCAAAAACCGTTTCCGGCTCTAAAGGGGTTAAGACCGCCTCGGGACAGGCCACTTCAGTGGTCTTATCTCCATGTTTGGTCATACACTGGTATTCTACACGACCACCCACTATTTCCGAGTAGTCTGTTCTTAAGGGACAAACCGGTTTTACGTGGTCTTATATACCTCCCGAAAAGTCTTAAAACAGGATGATCTTAAAGTGAGTATACCACTGTACGAAATTGGCCTCTTTTGTGCGCGTCAAGTCCTCTTATGGCCTTCACACGCTGAGATCAGCACCCACCTCTTTGGGTACAAACTACTTAAAAATAAAAATACTCGTATTAATAGCGCGTGGAATCATCTTTGCAGTAGCCTAAGCGTAAGCGCTAATATACTGCGGATACTGTAGTTTTAGAGTAGGGAACGGACAGTCAGTCAAGGGGCCGAACCGAACCACGGTCTCCTAGCATCAATGGTGGTGGCGTTGTGTAGCGAGCCCTGACACGGTAGAGGAGGGGGGAGGTACTTTTGGGCCCAAATGTTTCTGACAGGCGAAACTCCTCAACCAAAAAAAGTTTAAGTAATACCCACCAAAACTGCATACGTAATTGTGCCTCATCTGTGAATTTTACAATTTTAGTTTTTCGCTTATTTTGTTTTATTGCATGCCCAGTCCGTGCGGCGATATTTTCCTTGCTTTTGCTCCTCCAGCGGATGAGTAAAAACAAATAGGGTGTGAATCGGGGCGTGAATCGGGGCGTGAATCGGAGCCGATTTCACCCAACAAACAGGAGCGATTTAAATCGGAATCCGATATCGGCTGCGCCGAAAACCGAAGATAAATACCGCTATAACACAGCCGGGTCACAGTCCAAGCATTTCCTATACGGGTTTGTATTCACCCAATCGAATCGGAGCCGATTCACCCAACATTTAAATCGGAATCGGATATCGGCTGCGCCAAAAATATATATATCGGTAAACACAGCCAATTCACAGCCCTAAACAACAAGGGTAAGCTCACCACTCTTCCACGTACCAGTGTAAAATATGTGCAAGTGTGTCAAATTTACTCTTCTGTACGCAGTACACCACGAATGTTGCAGCACACAAAGGTGTTGTCGTGGCAACGGCGGCGCAATTGCTTCCTGCAGCAAAAGATGCCCATAAAAAAAAGATAATTCAAATGTCAG
>JAYJME010003313.1:0-12275 GCA_036873775.1 Costaria costata | reverse complement strand
CCCCCCCTCTGCTACCGAGTGCGGTCGATCAACGCGCTCACATTGTAACTCCGGATCCTCTCCTTCGGATACGGCATTCCATTTTCTCGCCAGGCGAGCGGCGTGCGCCCCTCGAGGGGGAGAGCTCGAGCGTCCTCGAGGTCTCTGTTGGCACAGGGGTAGGCAGAAAGTTGTGCCACGTTAGAGATTGCGAATAGATAATCGATTTACACTTCACAATCTAAATATTTCAGGACAGATAAGATTCCTGGTCTGCATGATCTTGGCCATGTTGCCGCGTGGGAGCCGTATAAACTGCGTGATCCAGCACATATTTCCTGGGTTGGATCTGTACTGTACGGGTCCTGCGCAGCGTATCATACCGATAAGTTTGGATCTAGATAATCTAGATGATCTAGATCATGGTCTGTTCTACGTGGTGAAACATTTCTCGCTGACGGGGCTCTTCGAACGAGGCGTTGTCCCCCCCCCGAAGCTATCTTTGGGGTCCGACATATATATTTTTGAGCATAATTCAATACAGTCGTCGATACACCTAGCCCATGGGATTGTGTATCGGGCTTAGCTCACAAATACTGCTGTACCCTTAAAGTCGGTTGTCGGGAGAGGTATAGAGAGAGCTTCTCGAGTAAACACTCTCAGGAACAAACAATGGTTGCTAGTCCTAGTCCTACCCGTAGCATTCTATTGGCATTCCATTGACATTCTATTGACACTCCATTGGCATTCCATTGACATGCCGTACGTATGGTACCTCTTTGGAAACCTGCCGCCAGTCTACCGAGTGGTGTGCCATGTCGACGGAGCGGTTCCACGGCTCTTCGCCGTCCTCCGGCAGTTCCAAGGACGCCGACAAGTCCAACCCCTGGCCATCGATTGCGTCATGGGGGCGTAATTATCTCGAACGTTGTCAGCCCTCCTGTGCCTAAATCCCTTCTACCATGATACTGCAATAGTTACACCACACTGATTCCGAGTAGGTCCCCCACACACAATCGCGGGTGGTCTACGGGGGGCTAATTTCGCTACGTACTACAGCTTATTTTTGCCCCCGCGGCAACCTGGAGTTATTTTTACCTCCATTAACGGTATAATAAACCCCGCCATTGACGCGTTCCTGCATGTTCTTTGTAAAATCGTTTTTATTCGTGTCTTCTCCCCCGTTAGTTTGTTTCGTGTCTAAATACTCCAAATTTGGAGAAGCGTCGGCCGTTGTTTGCGTCAACATCAGCAGCATGTTTGGCGCGACCGAAACCGTTAATACCGGTGAGCCGTAGGCGCCACTCCTCACGCGACATGGCGTCATCCGCAATGTGCAAGTCAGGTCGACCACGGCTTTCTCGCGGTCGAAGCGGCCCGCCTCCTATGGCAATCGTCGGTGGCAATCGAACACCTCCTTCTTCCCCATTTAACCATCATTCTACGAAACAACTGCAAAAAATGTCTTCAGCTTTTAAATGCGCCCATTTGGTTTTCCCGTAAATATTGGGTGCAGGTTATTTTGCTGCTTTATGTTCGCGTTGTGGTTCTCTGTGTTAACTCCTGCACGCTGAAAAACAACATAATTTCTCCCCTGCCCCGGTTGTATCCGAGCTTCGCCTACTCTAGTTCGAACCCGGTCTCCCCGTCGGTCTCCAAATTCCCGGTGCGTGCCTACCGTATTTGACACAAGATACCGCCCTTGTTTTAGTTACCACCGCATCACAGGAAACCACCCCCGGTGATAGACGCAAGAAAAACACGAAATAATTATCACCCGGGGTGGTTTCTTGCGTCAAACCACGGTACTGTTGACCTGCTTCCCTAAGTCACGTCACCCCGTGTGTCAATTTCAAGCCCGGGGAGCCGCCAGCAGCTACTACTGCTACTGCCACTGCTGTTACTACTAATGCAACTATTACTACTACTCCTACTACTACGACTACTACTACTACTATTTACGGGGGACCATAGTAAATAGGACCAAATATTGTTAGCAAAAATAGGGAAATGTATAGGTTTTGGTGTCTACAGTAGGTTCTATTGTGTCTACAGTAGGTCGTATTAATTATGGTTCCCCGTAATACTACGTGTAGGAGCAGGGCTCGACTGTTCGAGCACCCACCTGTTTATTTGCGAGCCTAGTGGCCTCCTGTTTGAGTGTCGCGTAGCTGTACTTGAGGTCTTCCACCTCCTCGAAGAACCCGAGGTCGAACACGGCCAGCTCCGATCTCAGCCTGGCCAGGACAGTCACCAGCAAGCGCGTTTTTGTTTTTTTAATCTAACCTAAGTATCAACTAACCCTTTAACCCCTTTACAGCCGGAAACGGTTTTTGGATACACAACTACTTGGAAATAGTGTGAGATAAATTTTTGGGGTAGTAAAAGGGTTAAGAGGCCCAGTTATAGCGACGAAAAAAACGGGAACTGCCGATGCATGCTACGATAGGGGTACTGCTGTAGCATTTTCTGGCCTAAACGTCACTGGGACCTGTTGGCTCATCAATTGAGGGACCACCCAAATGGCGTATTACGGTGGTAGTACGACCAGACATATTATATTTACCTAGGCTATGGAGGCGTTCATGGGGTTAATACAAGCATTCCCAAAGCCATTATTTTGGTGAGGTATATGTATAGAGCTCCCTCAAGTGACTGGCCTCATAAACAAATTGGTTGATTCTGGCCTCATGTAGCACACGTTGGTTTGTCGTAAGACCACCCTTCTAGGAAGAGCGTGAAACTTAGAGCCGCGCGAGTATCATCACGTCAAAATGCTGCGCGCCGTGTCATCCGTCCAGCTACGGTTGCACTTTCGGACGCACCCCTTGCCCGAGCAGCCCGGACTGCTTAGTGAGATGATTTCCCCTGTGGCTATACCCTCCTCCGTGCCTGACCCCCTCGGGACCAGGTAGGATAAGTTGCTTTTCATCGGCAGAGGAAGGGTTAAATTGACGCACATATACCATACGCACATTTCTATGCCGAAGTGTGTTAGGCTTAATCTTCATGTTTACCCATCCGCCGGAGGAGTACAAAATAAAAATAAAATAAATCGTTTGGTCGACGCTGTAATCGACGTTCCGCTGAGGCAGCTCTCCCCTCTAAAGACCCCAAGGGGTTAACATTCCTAGACGCGTAACCTAACGCAGAGAGCTACAGGGTGTTTGTTCACTTGAGGAAGAACTTCCCCCGCGTCCCTGTGCCTGAGCGCTTGCAGAGGCTTCTCGGGCATTTACAAGTGGCTCGCTGGGGTACTTGAAACTGCAGCAAAACGGCGCCACACAATATTCTTCGGTTTCGGTCACACCTTTTCGCCCGACAGACTAGAAGAAGCTCGCTCAGGTTACAACTAAAATCTCCTAGCACAGTAGTCATACTGGAATGAAAACAACGATGACAAAAAAAGAAAAGAAAACAAAACAAAATAAAAGCCCCCAGCGCCGACATTATCGAAAGGACTCACTCCTTTGGATCCGACGAGACGCCGACGCCGACCCACCATATGGCATGCCACATTGAGACCCCAACCGCGGAGTGTCCTTGCTAACTTCGACGGCAGCTCTTATCATAGCAAGTCCGTGGCTGTTTAGAATGATAATCATTCAAGGCGCGGGTTGGCAACATATTTCTTACCCCAGGTAATTCAAGGCGGTGTTCCAGGCATACCTGGCGTTTTCCTGCTCCAGGGCGGTTTTGGATGGCTCCCCGCTTGGGTCGCTACTCTCTCCAACGCTGCCACCATCCGGTTCATCTCCGTTTGCCCTTGTCTCTGCTGGCGCTTGCGTGAAGCTGATCGGGAGCTTCTTCCCAACGGCTGGATCCAACGGATCTATCGCATCCAACGGATCTATCGGATCCCATGCATTTTTGGGATCTATAGCACTTTGATCCAGCCGGACGTAGCCCTCCTCTATGCCCAAATCGCCGCCTGCCTGCCGTTGCTGTGATGACATTCGTTCACCGTGAGCCGTTTCATCCAGCTGGTCTGCAGCAGGGTTTCCCGGCACGTGCTTCCCGCCCCCAGACGGGGTCTCCCCTAAAAAGGCGTTTCTCGAAGAAGGTTTCGTGTGCGGGTCGGAATGATAAGCGTTATTGCTGACGAGGCCTGACGCGGACCAATCCTTGTCGTAGCTTCCGTTTCGAGGAACGGGGGTGGGGTGGACATGTTCCGGGGATAACGGCGCCTGCCTTGCTTGCCCTTCATGAGTGGGTTCTCGCTCCTCGGTTTCACCCTCGGGTAATCGGAGACCGAGAGCGGCCAGGAAGGCGTTCACGTCTACTCTTCCGTCGTTTCCGCCGTCTCCAAACCTTTCCTCGATATACTGATGACGAAAAAACGAGGAGGGGCGGTCGCAATACAGTGGTGGGGGTATAAGAGCGATCGGTTTATGAAAAGTGCTGGTTTCAAGAGAAGTAAGATGACTTGGCGCAGGCACTACTGAAAGCTATTAGTGGATAATACCCATTCTTGGTTTAAGTGGAGTTCATATTAAAGTGAGGTCAAACAGGTCAATAGAGGAGAGATGGCTTGGCGCAGGCACTACTGAAATGTATTGGTATATATTACCCATTCTTGTTTTAAGTGAAATTCACATTTAAGTGAGGTCAAACAGGCCAAGAGAGGTGAGATGGCTTGGCGCAGGCACTACTGAAAGCTATTGTTATATACTTTCCATTATCGTTTAAGTAAAGTTCAGATTAAGAGAGGTCAAACATGTCAAGAGAGGTAAGATGGCTTGGCGCAAGCACTACCGAAAGTTATTGGTATATCTTACCCTTTCTCGTTTAAGTCAAATTCAGAATTAACAGAGATCAAACAGGCCAAGAGAGATAAGACGGCTTGGCACAGACACTACTGAACGCTATTGGAATACAATACCCACTCTCGTTTAAGTAAAATACAGGTATAAGAGAGGTCAAACAGGCCAAACCTAATGAACCCCTTTCTTATAGCGTGACCCCCACTGTATATGCATATTATAGTTAAACATACGCCTCAGGTGTGAAATTACATCGTTTTTACTCGTTTGTTTTAGGGGAGCGTTTAAGCTTTGGTCGGGTGTTGTCGTAGTTCTGCGATGGAGAGTGGGAGGGATTTTCCCGGCATACAACACGGCTAGATGTTCGTGAAGGCGTGGGGATACTTCGATACATATCGCAGGCACTCATACAAGGATAGCTCGACATAAGCGGAGTTTATTGGGATTCTGACGGCCAGTTCGAACCAGCGGAACAACTGTACTTAACTTGCTTGGATTCTACAGTGCCAGTACAAGACACCAATTAACTCTTTGACGACACGAAGGACGCCGTCGAACTCTTAAACATTGTTTTAGCCGCACCTTTTTGTCGTCCTCCGTGAGGTGCATCCCCACGTCAAGCGCCAGGACCTTGAACACCTCCCAGCTTTGCACCAAGGAATCCTCCTGTTGCAAGGACGAAGAGCAGACGTGTAAATACATTTTTAAAATCCGACCACGAGCGCCTCTGCACGTGTATTCACGTGGTCGATTTCAGCCACTCTCTCCACAGATGGGACAGATAATCAACCATTTTCCACTTCATATGACCTAGATCTTTCAGCACAGATACATCCCCCAAATCTGTATGATCTAGCTCGTGTTGTTTGGTGGGACAGAAGTATAATCTGCACGGTCTACGGGATGGTTACTGACTGTGGATCTGCCGTATTCAGATGCTGCTCAGTATTTCATAGCGGCAGGTTAGGATCTAAATGATCTAGATCATGATCTGTCTAAATGATCTAGATGATGATGATGATCTAGATCCTGATCTGTCCGACGTGTCCACATGCCGGCATGGTCGGCTTTAGCCCTCCCGCTCTTATCTACTACCCCCGCCTCTTCTGCCCCTTCCCCTCCCTATTGTCATTAAGTGTTGACGCAGGGTATATAAAAGATAGGCAGGGGGTGCTTGACAAAAAGGAGAAAGCGGCCTACACCCCTTCCGAAGGTCAAAAAGGAAAACAAAAAACACTGCAGTGGGATTTCTGGACGAAACTACGAAAAATGAGTTATTTTTTTTCATGTTTGTATTTTACTTGATTTTAGTATACCTCACCCCTGACTGGGTCTCGCAAGTGGGTAGTGGGGTGTTCTGATTTTTTTTCCCGTGTACCCCTGGGGTAGCATTTAATTTTTCGGAGGGTGTTTATTTACTTAAGGAGCCCTATACCTCGCCAAAAAATCGATTTCGATCGAAAATGGTTGCTTATCTCGATCAACCGTGGCATATCCTAGGCATGTAACGGATAGTGTTGCTGGAAGCAGGCCATGAGATTGTTCGGATTTTCGTGAGTATCAAGAAGGAAAGGAGGAGGAAGGACAGCAAATAAGGCGGGTCGATGTCAAGCTGGAAGTAGGTGCAGAATATAGATAGAATTATTGCTTAGGTTACCGTTTTTCTTTGTTATTCCCTTGGTTTTCTTCTTCTTTATGTCACTGGGAATATTTGTGAGTCAATGGTTGAAGTGAAGCTCATGCTGCACACTGTTGGGTGGAAAATAAAATAAAATAAGTATTGTAAATACACAAAAATCGGATTCCAGCGACATTGGGGTACTCGTATAATGGCTACGTCGGCCAGAAAGCACCACGTCGGCCAGAATAAAATGTCACCGAAAAATCTAGAAGGCTATGTAACACGCGCCCGCCCTACCAGATCTCTGCGGTCGAAGTAATTCCCACGAGCTTTAATTTAAGCATATGGCAAAAAACAGCGATGGCAAGAACGCGCAATACCAACAACCGTAACTGATTGCTCCACGAGACTCCCCCTTACCACTTTCCTAACGCGCGACACGGGTTCCCCGCCACCCATTTCGCTGCTACCACTCTTCCTGCTATTTTCCTCGGGGCTACCTATCGTTATCCGGGCTTGATACGAACACGCGTCGTTTCGAGATCGTCCACCCCACGAAATATACCACAGCATAAGTAGTTGTACGTTGTGCAGGAGACACGCAAGTCATGTGGAACATAAAACACTACGAAGTAGGCATGAAAATACATGTATATTCGATGTTCGATGAGGTTCTTCTTGTAGCAGCCGGAGAAAAACGTCTGGCGGTGAAACTCATCGAACACTCCTGGGAAAACACCCGGGAGCTTTTTTCGCCTACGGGGAATTTTTCTGCGTCGAATATACGAGGTACTGGTATATAGGTACTTCGACAGACGCAAACTCGTGCCCTGTCTATGGTAAGAATGTTAACGTCAAAATCAATACTGCCTGATTTGTTTGGGTCTAGAGCTACTGCCGCGCAGCTATGTTATGCTTTCGCTAAGACAGCGGAATTATTGGCGTTTTGGGAAAATTAATACTATGCTAAACGTGTTTTCGGACCCAGTCATGTCGACCAAAAACGCAGCTTTTAAAGATGAGCACCAGCCACTCAGCTGGTCGAACTCACAGCTGCCGTATTTTTGTATTTTTAACAATTTTTATACAATATACGTTAGATGCGGTCTTACCAACGGTTTAGCGGGCGCGAACAACAGCATCGCTGGTTTCATGCTACTACGGGGGGCCATAGTTAATAGGACCTACAGTAGACAAAATAGGACCTACTGAAGACACGAAAACCTATATATTTCCCTATTTTTGCAAACAGCATTTGGTCCATAGTTAACAGGACCTACTGCAGACACAATAGAACCTACTGTAGACACCAAAACCTACATACTTCCCCATTTTTGCTAACAATATTTGGTCCTATTTACTATGGTCCCCCGTAATACGAGTACTGTCCCCAAAACTAGCTATTATAGGGGGGCACTTTTACGTCCTTTTGTTTTTAGCCTCCCAGGACCACTTGACTGAGGGACTAATTATATTTCTTCACAGTCTTATAAAGCTTATCCCTTCTTTTTTGTGTCGCGATATATATATACACCACCATGGGATTGTTTTGTTTTTTCGCTGCGCCAAACAAAATAGTTGTGAGTTTATGTTCGGGAGAAGTACAGAGACACTCGCATTATGAACCCCTCTAAAGCCGGAAACGGTTTTTGGGAGGTCAAAACCACTTGGAAATAGTGTGGGATAATTTTTTGTGGTAGTAAAAGGGGTAAGTGGCCAAACCGCGGGAATGAAAATGGGGTTAGTACCGTAGCCCCAAGTCGACAACATACTTGGAATTAGTGCGAGGTGATTTTTGGGTATCAGCTGCAAGGACTTCGTGGGCAGCCGCGCTTACCTCGAGGTGACCCGTCGAGGAAGGGAGAAGATACTCCTTCAACATCATTGCGTCTAATCCGAGGATCTCCATGGCGTCCCGCGCCCTCTGGGCAAAGCTCGCCCCGCCGCTCCGTGCCGCCAAGCGGCTCCGATCCCGAGGCTGCTCCTGAACAAACGCGTATTATCCAAAGGGATCACACGTACCAGCAGGAATGCAGACTGTCCTGCACCAGGTGTGTTGCTGCTGTGGAGAAAAATATGGTCTATGCCATCTGGTAGAGCGGCGCGCTGTTTGATTTCACGAATGTGTCGAATGGTGTCAATCAAGGGGTGTGACGGACGACTGTTTTCGAAACTTCAGCCGCCATAGACCCTTGCGACTACCGTACGTGACTACAATACAAGGTACTCTGAATATTAGCTTTAAGTGCGGAACTCGTCGGCCGCGCGCAACTGTCCGGTGCTCGTTTTTTTTTATAATTTGGTTTCTCCTCCGACGATGTGCCGAGTGAGTGTCAACAACCGAAAACATGAAGATGTCGCAGAAAATCAAAACCACAAGAAGCAAAAGAGTAAAACGACGTACCGGTATCCATCAACCAAAAAGTACCAGTACTACAGCATGTACAGCTATTAATAGTTATTAGTGCTCGTATTACTGTAGCACATTTACCTCTTTCTATTGCTATTTTTGGTGCCGGACAACAGCCCCTCGACATCTTTGTGTTGGAATATTTGTATTGCAATTCCACCTCACTTGCAGAAATACGTTCTGCAGCAGCAGCTCATGACACATCAGGTCGCTGGACTACTGTACGAGTACACGCAAATCGCCTTTTGCCCACGCGTGCAAGAAAGCTACCCCGGGCACGGACACCCATTTAGAATACCTGGGGCTCGGGACAAGTTCGCACCTGTTTAGTCAACGGATTGGCGACGGACATACCAACTTCTTCGGGAAGGGTCTTGGAGAGCCCGTGCCCGTCCACTCTCAGAGACGAAGAGTTGAGAGGCCAGGTTGTTGCCAGACCATCCTCGTGCTCGTACGATACTCTATCAGCGAAGATTGGTCGAGAGGAGGTCACATTTTTTCTCGGCGGGAGGGAACCCTCGAGCCGCGCAGCGGTGAATGTCAGGTCATAGTCGATTGCCTGAGAGAGCGACATCGCAATATTCACGGGCTTTATCAGTTTAAATACCAAACATGCACGTGTTGTTGTTGTTGTTGTTGTTGTTGTTGTTGTTGTTGTTGTTGTTGTTGTTGTTGTTGTTGTTGTTGTTGTTGTTGCTGCTGCTGCTGTTGTTGCTGTTGTTGTTCTCACATAAACTCGTCTTTAGAATCAAGTCCGTGGTCACAGGACAGGCTCTCATAACCCTGGAGTGGAAGACTACCTCGAAGAAAAGATCAAAACCAAGAATAATTCGTGCCCGTACACACAATAACCGAAGCCAAGACACCGAACATGAAATCACCGTACTTATACGTAGTTGTATTAATCGTACAGCTGTAGCCTATCTTTAAGCTGATGAGGATTGCAGCCGGGAACATACTTCACGGGGGCTCATGCCACACACCACTCTGGACTTACTCGTAGAAATGTGAGGACCGTTGCGGTATAAGTATGACTATCAAACGGCCCTTACATTTTGATCTTGAGTGATACCTGGTGGTATTGTAGTGATGCTCCGAATAGGCCGTACATGCACGTCTCTACAGTCGGATACCGCACAACAGGAAGGAGAGCCCTCCGTTTACGTAAGATCGCGTCCTAACTACAGCAGCGTAGGCGGTTCACATGTCAGCTGGTACCTATCTCCCATTGATACCTTGTGTTGCGTGCGCACCCAGTCGGCCACCTGCCTTGTCTCGGCTTGTTGTAGGGTGTCGCGAAGCTTCCTCGCACTCGCTCGGACATCGCTCTTTTGTCGGATTGCTCGACCTCTACTACTTGACAAGCGCGAGGAACCCCCGACCCCGCGCTGTCTCATCAATGCCTCTCTACCTCCCGCCGGTGGCATGGCGTCGACGCGTCCTTGCGGCAGGCACTTTATGGGTGCAATTAAGCCTCCTGTGGATCAAAGAATTGCATCGTATCGAACACGGCCGGCCATTGAACACCGCACATCGAACGGATGTCGATGACGAGAGCTCATTTTTTCTCTTTTTCGCCGCTAAATCATGAAACCGTTGGAAACTTGGATGCAAAACGCCATATTATCTTAAGCAACTCCAATACATCCTCATTGATGCGGTCATCTTTACTCCACGCCAAGCTCCACGCCCTGTGCCTTCGTGCACAGCAGCTGCACCATCTCCAGCACCACACCGATGCTCTCTCATCTCGTTATTTGAATATCTGTGGCCGAGATCCGCCATTCGCTTGCTCTGTCCACCGTGACAGCGGCTGCAGCCGCGGGTTTACCTCGAGCACGTCCCACCGACCTGTTGCATCTATATACCCTCTCTGTTCGTAGATATAAGGTGTGTTTGGATATTCATCCCAAATATCAAACGTACACTATATTTACGGACATAGTGGTACCAATCTACGAAGCGCGGAGGAAGAGGAGGAGCAGGAGGAGGGCAGGAGGCTCGCTCTTGTTTGAGCACGGAGCAGCCGAATGCCAAAGCCTTCAGGATCCAGTGGCGCCACGCCTACTGCAACCAACCGGCGTGCCGTGGACTTCCGGCGACAGGTGGGGTTTGCACTTGTCACTTGTCTTGTGCAGAGTATTTACACACCTTTCCTTCGTGGGTGACGTCGTAAAATTTGAACCTCTCTGGTTGATGCAAGACGAGACGATGTTTGACGACGTTGCCTTCGTTCCTCGTTGCTCGGCTGTTGGCGGGCGCGAGATTCACGGATGCATGCATGATATTTGACATTCATATGGCATGAAATCATGGCCCCAGGGGTATCATAACACGGTACTCATTTTGAGCAACCATCATATGCTAAACCCGAGCTAAAACTTGAACTGCTGTGATTCATAACTACTGCTGTAGTTCATGGCCCCGTTGATCGTTGACCGCTGCCTGAGTTGACGGCGTGGCGGAAGCCCACGGACCGCTTTTTCTACGTACTTATTACAGTTGGGGTGAGAGGGGTGTTTCACCCCATCTTCAGAACTGGAATGGATATGAACCCTTTTACTACCGCAAAACAGTAACCCACACTATTTCCAAGTTGTTTTGTCCCCTAAAACCGTTTCCGGCTCTAAAGTTCGAACACCTCCTGAACCGGCCCGACCCGACCCGACCCGACCCGTGAGATTTTGAGCACCTACGGTAACTCCTGACCCGTGAAAAGCCCGGGATGTTATTTTATGGTAGCTTTAGGATGCCCATGACAAGCCACATAATATAGAGCACTGCTCTTACACAAATAGGTCTTAACCCTTTTACTACCGCAAACAAGTATCTAACTATTTCCAAGTAGTTTTGTCCCCGAAAACCGTTTCCGGCTCTCAAGGGGTTAAACCGTGACCTCCACTGTACTCAGTGTGTGTATTCTTCACATTAAACCGTTCTTCAACTCGTCGACATCCAGCCCACCCAGTGTCCGTGCTGATTCTTCACCCTCTAGGAGAAACACGCTCTGTGGTCACAAGCTACGACACAGAGATAATACATTACAAATAATGCATCGTACAACGCACTGTCATGCCAGCGTTTTGGGTACGACAGGCTCAACATAAATTCATACGCCAGCACCCAACATGCATCGCAAGAGAAAACGAAACTCAAAAGAAAAACAAAAACAAAATCAAAATAAGAAAAAAATATAAAAGAAAAGAAACGAAACGAAAAGCGAAAAGGAATAAAAAAAAAATCAAGATCAAGAGGACAAAAACATTCCAACCGAAAAGTAGACCCACAGCTCGCGAGCAATAGCGTAAAAATAACCGAGCTACCCCGAGCACAAACCAGAGTGCACACGCAAGGGGGAAACAGAATAAGACTACGTAGGGAGAATTAAAGAAAGAAGAAAGAAAGGCAGATATAAAGGCAGACAAAAATATAGAAAGTCACGGAAAGTCAAAGCACGAAAAATATCACATTCGAGGCAGCCGCAGCAGTTGGTGGTATGATT
>JAYJME010003312.1:0-12277 GCA_036873775.1 Costaria costata | reverse complement strand
ACGATTTGGCATTTTTGCGCGCTAGCACGTAGTATCATGGGTACAACACGTATGAAAAAACGGCTTTCACCAGAAGTTAGCTGAGGATTTCGCGGATCTTCTGAAGTACTAACATAGCGTATAAACGCCGGCCGGGCGCATTTTGTTCCCGTTTGAGGTATTGGGCTAAAAACAGAGCAAAAAAGGGCAAAAAAGCTCTGGATTCTTGTAGATTTTACATCCGTTTTTTTAAATCTGAAAATAAGGGATCTTGCTTGTGAAACGTTGAACTCTATTTCCAAGTCGTGTTGTATTTTTTGCCGAAACGCCTGCTCGCGCGTACTTGGCAACATATTCCTTAGGGTTCCTGCGTGGCCTTAAAGGTTGGTCGGGGCACATTTTCGCCGCTACGATAGCACCAGCCTTAGGACCTCAACAAAAAACCCCAGCTATGTCACCCTCTTCCGCTGTTCATGGCGGTCAGTATGATACCAAATATGTGGCATTCGAGTCGATATTGCATGCCCTGGTATGCGGCATTAGTGGCTGACAAAATTTAGGGCGTTTAGCTTGAACCAGCTCGTATGATATACCAGGTAATACGTAGACTAGACCCTGTGCCACAAGCCACAAGTACGTACGTAAGCGTACTGCAATTGTCTTTTAAGATGCTATAATATGATACCAGTATGACCTACAGCAGTATGACATGCTGGTATGAGCTTGTCGAGCACGTGCAGCTACGAGCTACGGGTATGACCTTTACCGCCCTCACGGCAGCAGTGATGCCATGCTGCCACAACCCCACGCGTCTACCCCAGACTATATGTATACAAGTTCAATTGCATGTTGCATGCTTCGCGGTGCTTTGTGTGCCTTTCTGGCACCAGTACGCAGCAGAAAGTGTTGTCTTCCAGGGTGAAGAATCAGCACGGACACTGGGTGTGCTGGGTGTCGACGAGTAGAAGAACGCTTTCATGTGAAGAACACACACACACACACCAAAAAACACAACAGCAAGAAGGGCAATCGCATGGCACCGATTGCGATTGCGCACGCACAACAGGTCTCCGACAGCTTCCTCCTGAACATACCTTCAAATCCACCTCCGCCAAAAAAGCCTGGTCCAGCACACGCGTCACTATTTTCGCGAGAAGCGAGTCCTCTGGCTGAGCGACAAGGCTAGGCGCTCCCCGCCAGGGGAAGGACGGCCCAGCTCCCGGTGCCCCCGCATCGTGAACGGGTGCACCCTCCGCGATGCCTCCCCCTGCTTCCCCGACCCCGCTAGTGCTCATAAAGCCACGGTGACAAGTCGTCACAGTCGGCGGTCGCCCTAGTGGCAATTGCGGTGAAGGAAAGCGCCGGTGCGCTCCAAACGAGCACGGGCCCTGCGTTCCCACAGACGGGGCATTCGAGCAAGTTTTTTGCGAGACACAGGACAAAGGGATCGAGGTCGGGGTGCTGCTTCTGCTGCAGCTGTGCTGCATTGCATGCAATAACGATTTCTCTGGATGTTGCGAACTGCTGTACGCAGGTCTCTGTGCACTCCAACTATGCGCTTGATCCACAACGTAGACATGCATGGCCTACCTGAACGGAACCTTTCGGTTTCCTGCCGCATACCCGAAGCGCCAGCCGTACACAGCGGTCAGACATGGCCATAGTCGGTCGCGTGCAGCAGTAGCACTCGATCGTAGTTCTCGACCCAGGGATCTCCCCGACTTTGAAAAAGCCTCCGCATGGTGGATGAAAACGTGTTTTTTTTTTGGAATCTTGCACCAAGATGAGGATGTCTTGCACATACCAGTTTGGGAATGACTGTTAGCTTCCAGCGTTTCCCCCCTCGTTGTTTTGCGGGGGGGGGGTCCACCATCACACTCAAACTCGGATAGATTGTACACATGTTTTAGACTTCTGACCTGGTGTACGTAGACTATGACTCGTACTCGTTCGTACGGGTAGTTTAGTTGCAGCTGCTTTTGAACGCAGGCGGTGTACGTTCGCCACCCGATTCCGCGAGTTGCATCTCCGCTGGCGAGGGGGCGCTTTCTTTGCTCCCACAGCAACCGCGCATACACCTACAGTGTAGCTCCAAAAATGCTGTAGCTTCGTATTACACCAGGTGCCAGGTATATACATGTGCATGTGATCGTAAAGCAGCTACCGAATATTATATCATACGCGTACTCGTACAACGATGTTACAGCAGTAGTGTGACGCGTGATACGATCGGGTTTGTGGCGGTTATGCCTACCGGTAATATGCTCAACTCGTAGCCTTTTTCCACATATATGGTCGGAAACGAGAGGGAAAAATAGCGGAGCAAGCAATTTGACACGCAGCCGATACGAAATATACCCGGAACTTTGGGGGCAGTGCGTTCTTCTCAGCAGTTGAGGTTACAGCCGATATGCATGCACACAATGAGTGCTCAGACCAGAGTTGGCGGGTGACGAAGTGTTGTTAGTGGTGTAGCCGCCGAACGCAAGCAGGATCCCACAAAATGCGATTACCAGAAGAATGCGATTGCCAGTAGAACAGGCAAATGCCATGATCAAGACAAACCTTCAGGGGAACCACGACCAAAATATATTAACAAAACAAATAGCAGACGCCCCCGTCCCCCACCTCCAATTAACAAACGCTAAAGTTTGGGGTGCCCGCCCTGTGCCCAAACCGTCATATATTTACACTATTGATAGCCGGGAATGTATCGTTGGCGATCATTCAACAACGACGAGCTTTCGACGCAGTACGTTGGGAAATGCTCAGCGCTCTGGCTCCAAGACTTACGTTGAACACAGAGCAACAAGATGCGTTGCGTCGAGGTCCCAGGTCATCTTTGCATTTTCAGAGTTTGTACGTAACCACTGAAGATCGAACGTACAGCAGCCTATCAGCACACACCTTCACCCGGCACGAAAAACCTTGCCCCCTTCAAAGCGTCTTCCCTGGACCCCAAGCATTCCCAAAACGAAACGTGTTCAACTTTGACACAGTATAGTGGCGCCGCGCAGTCAACAGCACGGCGACATGAACCCAACATACCCCTTATCCTTAACAACACCGCTCGTGCACCTACACGGCCAGAATATAGGGTTTCCCCTTAACCTCGTCCCCACGCTTATTAATGTTATTAACAGTATCAAAGGCATCTCCACGGCGAGCAGACCACCTCCGTCTTCGTCGTGTGAATATCCCTGGCGAACGGTGTGTGCACAACAAGAAGAAGCAAGGGACGGCCGCTCGAGGATCAGATTTGGCGAAAAGGCGCCATAGGCCAAACCCACCAGTTTTACCACACGGGGACGACGGTGAACAGCGTTGTCGACATATCGTTCGCTACTACTGTGTCTACGCGAAACACCGTGATCTGTGAGCAGAAGCACAACTGCTAGTACACACAGCATCAACATCTTACCAAAAAATAGTATGAATACGTACACGCATACCAACATCGTACTAAAGATACATACCGTTGCGGTCATTGTAACTAGTAATACCTTTACCGCAACATCTAAATTCGCCTCCCGGCGGTATTTCTCGCCCACGCGTACGGACAATTTCTGGAATAATATCAGGTCACACATATCAAAATTACAGGAAATCAACTATTAATACCTGGTACACAACACGTATGTCTACCCCAAAGGCAGTTACCTCTAAAGAAGCGAGCGCATCCAGCACTGATGCCCCATCGCAAGTACAGCGCCACGGCAAGCGGTACCAGCGCCTGCACCAGGAGGTACCCCGGGTACCCCAGTGGAGGCGTACTTGGTCCCCGTGGCGGGTACAGCCACAGCCCTCGGCGAGTGGCATCTCGCAGCTGATGCGACGCCCCGGCCACGAAGACAGCCGCAGCGGCTCGCCTATTGTGGGTCAACCCAGAGGTTACCAGAGCCTTCGTACAAACGTGCGGCAAGCGGGGAAGGCGGGGTCAATTTCGGCGTGTCGCTGTCGCTCCGTGCGATCAGTTTCCCTTTGATATATAGTGGTCGGAATCCTACCCAAGCATTATCAAAATACCACTCTGGACGGAAATGTAACGACCGTTTGGTCTGCACGCTAATGACTACCGTCTACGAGAGTGTTTGCAGTAACGCACCCCCCTTGGGACGAATTTCAGAGCCGATTTCCTCCAAAAACAGGGGGGCACAACCAAAATGGCGGCTTTCGGAAAACGTCGTCCACATATTTTCATACGCGCGTCGCTCGGCGTTTAAGCTCTTTCGGTCGTCGAGAAAATCGGCATTGAAATTCGTCCGAGGCGGGTGTGTTATACACTGCTGCCATACAGTATGCGGTAAAATTTCCTTATATTTCCGCCCAGAGTGGTACTATTTTATCGGTGTTAAAAGTGCGCGCGGAATAAAAGGCCGTTTCCTGGTCCTATCCTATCTGAGTGTTTGGCTCTCTGATGCCGTATCAGCGCTAACACAGGCGAAAGAACCACCGCTATCATCACGTTACGGCAAGCAGCAGCTTCACGTGCAAGGCAGCTCCCGTCGTATCTCCAGATGACATCATTCCTTACCGCAGCAATCAGCGCTACCACGCTGTGACACCAGGGGCGGTTGGGTAGCCCCGTCGCTTGCGATAAGCGCAAAGACCCCGCGGCCAAAAAGTGGTCCAAGTCTAGCAAGCTGCCGACGCACGCTGCGATGAAAGCTTCCCGCGCCACCAGCCAACGCCCGGCCCGCGCCCGTGGAGGCAGCTCCGGCGACGGATCTACGGTGGCGTCGACATCTCCCCCTACCGCGAGCGCGCTTGCTGCTTCCGCCGGTGATGGGCCTGTCCTCGTGTTGGTGTGTTTCCGGCAGCGGAATCGTAGAAGAGCGCAAGATATGCATCGGTGAAGGGGACTCCCGGGCAGGGTTACCAGAAAGCCCTCTGGAGACGGCGGATGGCTGCGTCATCAAGGGCACAGCAGTGGATAGTTGGTTTTAGGCGTTGAGGCTGGGCGAAACTACGTTATACGGGGACACCTATAATACCACGATGGTGGGTGACTGCATGTACCGTCAAGGCCACAGCGGATATTTGGTTTTGTGCGTTGAGTGCGGCGGGAAGGGTGGGGGGGGCGGGGGGGCGGGAAGCGGCAGTGGGCGGTTCATACTTAAGCGGTTCAATCAGCTCGCCGTTAGGTGGCATTGCGTTGCTCATCAGACGTTTTTAGACGTCAATGCCCAACGTCTTGATGTCTACGCTATACGTACGGACACGCCTACTCTACCACGATTATGTAGTTTACTGTGCCCAGGGCGACTGCCGTTCCACCTAGAGACAAGAAGGGTTAATTTGTTAATTTGTACACAGCTGGGCACCTATCATAGCGTGCGGATGCCGTGATCCTCGTGCTGCAAAGCAACAAGCAGCAACACGGGCACCAACACAACTATGCCGTCATCGTCGTACCTGAACGAGGCAGCAACCATCCAGGACGCGGCGGCGATGCCAGCGTGACACACATTATCAACAAGAGCCCTCCACAACGCGCTGTGAGAATCGAGGAAGCTCGCTAGCATCCTAGGCAGCGCATCACTGCGCGGAACGGTACGGATAACGACAGCGATATATATATCCCGGTAGTACGCGACCGGTAAGCGGAGAAGCAGAAAGGGGGAAGAGAGTGGGTGGAGGGGCGGGATCCCAGCCTCAGCGTCGTCCGCTGGGAACTAGTAATAGGAACAGCATGCCTCCTATTCCCCAACACAGGTATGCTATGATCTATGGTACATACAGGGCATCATGCAGCAGTATTGATAATACGAAACCACATGTATGGTCATAGCAGGTACACCATGCCTACTGTCATGCACAGCAGACATGCCTCTGGTGAGTCATGTTGAAGTGCAGTGGACGTCAGAGTGGACGAACGACACAACTCCACGCTCAAAACGGATGTTTGGTCAACTTTGTTCTGAATCATGTTGCCGTGTTGCAGTACTCTGTATATTGAGTTGATACACCAGACACCTATGGTGGTACCTGCGAAGTAACACTATACAATGGAGCAACGCTACACAATGGAACAATCATCTATTAATAGGGTGGACGGTCTACAGCAGTCTGGTCTAAAATGCAGTGCCTGCTGAGCTGCTGAGCTGCTGAGTGCCCCGTGCCTCGTAATGCGGCGGGACTACGTACTGGTTGGTACCCTAGGTATCAAATCTACAGCAGTACGCCAGAGTAGAAGTGATTTAGAACACACTTACCTCACAACGCAGAGGGCAATCAGAATACTTTCTCGGCGCCCAACTACTCGCTGCAAGCTCTCTGTTGTCCCGCTGACCCGCCCTTCAGACATCCGCTTGCAAATGATCGTACAATAAAACACCGGGGCTGATAGGAGTTCCATTCCCATCTTTTGCATGTGCGACCGTTGACCAATTCGGCCAGCAGATGCTGCAAACCGAGGTAGGGGCAGCAGAACTGGTGTTTCCAAACGGTTGCCTGTGCGTGCGCACCTAAGCTTCCAGGGTTGTTTAGAGCTGGGAACGAGGCACAGAGTGGCTGTGGGTTTCTCGGTCTACAAGACGTTTTCCTGTATTTGGAGAACTCGCAACTTTCAAACGGTTTTCGTCAAAAAACCACAAGAAGACAGGAGCGCAGAGAGAGCAAGTGAAGCATCTCGAGCGGCACAGCAGTCCTCGTTCACACCTCGGGGCCACCATGGCAAGCGCTGGGAGAGGAAGCAGCAGCAAGCTCTCCGCCATGAGGAAGAAGCGCCGAACAATCGGCGGCTTTCGAGCACATGCCATGGGCGATTCGTTTGACCACAACTCCACGGCGGATGCAAGCGCCAACTTCAGCCTGAGCATGGTGCCAGAGGACCAGCTGAGCTGCGCCGGAGGGGAGGCGGGAGCTGGCAGCGAGCACATCGTGGTGGCTGTGAGAGTGCGGCCCCTGTCTTCTGCCGAGTTGGCGGAAGGCAAGCGGTCATGCTGCGAAGTTCTCACGAGCAACACTTTGGTCATCAGGAAAGGGGCGGATCCCGGCGCGTATCTGCGCAGTCAGCAGGTACGTTGCGCGTGTGTTTAAGTACGTGCTGGTGGTGTGTCCCACACGTTACGAGCAAGGTTTTTTTATGTGCTCGTATGACAGGACAGCAGAATGTGGCCGATCCCTCGGTCTGGCACGTGCTTTGACAAGATATCAGGTACCCGCTCGTGGTACGGGTGTACAGTAGTAGTATACCGGTTCACGCGAACGACACCCCGAGCAAAAAGGCGATAGCTATGGTAAAGTTGTCTGTGAAGTAGAGATGCCAAGCACGGGCGGTCTAGCTCCATAGATCTCAGTCTAGTCTACCGCCGCCGTAGCTCTCTGTCCATACGTACGCCCAAGCGATTTCCGTTCGATTCCGGTACGAGTACTCGTACGTATTAATAATCAACTAGCGGTACGGCCACGGCTCCGCCCGTGGCGCTATTAATAGTAATTAATACCTGTTGCAGAAGACATCCGCAGCAGCACTGGGCACGTGGGTACGTGTTAGACTTGTACCCCGTCGGGTACCCGGGGCAAACGGGTAGCCGGATTTTTTCCAGAGGTACTACCCGTACCCGCGGCCGCGTACCCGTTTTTTTTGGCACTTGAATCTGGGTAGTGCGGGTACTCGGGTACCCACCCGGGTACCCGGACAACATTGCAGCGCTGTTGCGGGCATAAAAGTGGCATGGCAACGAGAGGATAGTGCGTACCGTACATCGATTCCACACCGACACAATAACTAATAAGATAAGCCCCGAAAGATGGTGGAATACTCCTACCCATGCCGTCGCCTGCCTTCGCTTTCGTGCAACAGAGTAGTTCCTGCTGTTTCGGGGTTGATCCATTGTCAAAGATGATCTTATTTACAAAACATAGTTTGAAGCGTTACGAATGGAATATTGCTGCATCATACATACACCTCACACGCTACGTAGCGAGCCGCAAACTGCAACACATATTCGAACCTGGTATAATACACAAAACCGTACCCGTGGCTGGGTACCCGTCTTTTCAGGCACACCAACCCGGGTAGTGCGGGTACACGGAAAACATATACCAGGTAGTGAGTAGGCAAGAGTTCTTTGCGGGTACCCGGGTACCCGGACAACATTCAGCGATTAGGCCTGGATTTGTGGGGTCTGCCGGTAGATCCGCGTGTGTGCGCGCGTTGGGGACCCTGGCAGTTTTGTTTGCAGGGTTTTGGGAGGTATGGTCAGGGCCATCGAACCGTGTACTCACGTAAGGAACCGGGTACCCGGGTGCTCGGGTACCTGTTCATGCCGGGTACCCGACTCAAAAAAACCGGCGGGTCTCCAAAAACCCGGCGGGTATTAATTAGGTCCTACCCGTACCCAAACGGGTAGTGACAGGTCCGGGTATTTCCCGCCGGGTACCCGAGTAGTAAGCAAACGTTTTACAACTCTACGTGTACATACGTACCGGGTATGATATCGGTATCATCCTGTCGATTGATTACCGGTACTCCGCTCTCTGGCCTCTTATCACTCACTGCCATTCTCCGGTTGCACAAGGATGAGGATTGAAAGCTGTCATGATGAAAAAACAGGCAACCATCTGGAATCTGAACCCGGTACAGGCCCGCCAACTACACCTCGTACGCTGAGCCAGGCTGAATGAAGCTATTCTAGATACCATACTGATGCTACGACTGACCACGTATAGTTACACGCACGTACACTGTGCCCAAGAGGAGATTCTCATAGCGTGCAGCTTTACAACAACAGCAGCAGCAATCGCCCTCTGGATGCCATTCTCGTGCGCACTCAACGTCAGGCAAACCCTAACCTTCGTTACAATGCGTTCTTCCCCCGCGCTCACTGGTGCGCGGCAGTATATAGCGCAAGTACAACACTACTGCACTACTGCACGCAACGCCTGCAACGAATCCTTGTGCCGTTCGTAGATGACTCTCCAAGTACATGTATATATAGCCTTGCTCTGCACGACCTAATTTGTCTGCAATTGTATACTGTTCTCTGACAAGCACGCGCGCCCGCGCCGCGCTGCACCGCCACCTACTGGGTTGTAACATATGCGCGGCATTGGATCTGTTTCTGACGCACGGCACGACGACTTCTTTTTGAGCCTACGACGCTTCATAACTGCTACTACCGCTGCTTTTGCTGCTGCTTTTGTCGCTGCTTTTTATGCTGCTGTTGCTGCTGCTGCTCCTGCTGCTGCTCTTTCTGCTACTGCTGTTGCTGATGCTGCTACGTGCTTCTGTCTGATGTTCCCGCAGGGTTCGGCCAACGAGTACTCGTTTGACGCCGTGTTCCCGCCAGAGGCCGGGCAGTCGGAGGTTTACGAGGGCACTGCAAAGCCGCACATCTCGGAGCTTTTCGAGGGCATCAACGTCACCGTCTTTGCCTACGGCGCCACCGGTAGGTCGCTTCCTTCCTTCCTTCCTTCCTTCCTTCCTTCCTTCCTTCCTTCCTTCCTCCCTTCCTTCCTCCCTTCCTTCCTTCCTTCGCGCGGGAGATTTGACCAGAGGGCTATATATTTTTCCCTTCCTTCCTTCCTTCGCGCGGGAGATTTGACCAGAGGGCTATATATTTTTTTTTGTCCGGGTCTTCGCTTTTGCGTCCAATTGTTTTTCTGCTGCGGGCCTGCCGTGTTGTATATATGCCGTCGCATCTATAACTAATAATAGAGCTACAAGTTTTTGTCGCTGTCGGTGTTTTTTTTTTTCTCTGTAGTGGTTGAATTCCCCGGCACTTGCTGCCCTCAGGGCTGAGCCTTCGGGGCTCTGCCTAAACAGCCCAAGCGTCGCGCTCGAGGGTCCATTGAGGAGGAGTGATAAGAAATAGGCAGCACCAGCCTATCGTCGTGATCAAAGTTATCGTGTCATAGCAGAAAATGGGCCTACGGTCGTAGAGTAGTTCCGTACAGCGAGTGTTTCTGGGGGCGTGCGCGTGTTATTTCTGTTGAAGGAGGACGATTTCGTACGAACCAGTAGGATTTCGCGTAGCCCTTTCCATCCACTGCAAAAACGATCCCCACACTAATTCTTAGTAGTTTGTTCCAAAATTTCGGGTGCATTTATTTCCAAAGGAAAACACAACTCTTTTTTTTTTTTTTTCTTTTTTTTTTTGGGAGGCACGATTTGCTGGGTGTTTTTTTGGGAGGGCCCTCTTGTTCTTGGAAGTGTGGCATGCAATGCGTTTTCTTGCTTGCTCTTGCGGGTCCTTGATTTTTTTTGTTTTTTTTTCTACGTTATCCTCCTCTCGCAGGGGCGGGCAAGACACACACGATGATGGGGTCGGAGAGAGTCGTTGGGGTCCGCGCCGGCGGTGGCCCCGAGGAAGTTTCTGGAATCGTTCCGCAGTCGCTCGTTGAGCTCTTCCGGCTCTTGAATGAGCGTGCGGAGGCGGGGAGCGGGCGGGAGGATGAGACGGAAACGTGGGCTGTTCGCGTGGGATATCTGCAGGTGTTTTTGGTGTTTGAAGAGTGAAGCTCTTACAGTAGAAACGTTATGAACCCTCTTGGGGACTTCAGAGGGTAACATCGGCACTAACAAGTGACGATTACGGCAAAACGGCCACTGGGTGGGGGGGGAAGATACAAATTATTGGTGTGTCCGGGTTAAAATTCCGGGAGTCGTACGGCCCGGGCGCAACGTGGTCTTCGCCGTGCTGCTGGGCGTTCACCCTGCTCGAAGGCGGTTGGCAACACCAATGCTATCATTGGTTATTAGGTCGGTATTTAGGGGCTAGGCAAAGGGGGTAATAGAACTTGAAACTTGAAAGGGCACGGGGTATGGTAGGCCATACTGGTGGGCTTCCTGCAGTGCTGCATACCCGGTATAGTTTTAGGAACGCAGCTTGCAAATAACGAGTTTCAACCACGCAATTGGTCGAACCCACCGCTGACGTATTTTCTAACAATTTTTGTTAAGCGGGCTGTTTCTTGGTGTCGGGAGTTAGAGACGAGATGCACTCTCCGCTTCGAGACGGTCCGCGCGCGAATAAGGTTGTTGTCATTAATAGCAGTCGATATTTCAGTGTTGATGTTTCGATTGCGTTCTCGTGTCGCTTGTCGTTTTGTTCTTTCTGTTTTTTTTTGTTCTTTCTGTTTTTTGTCTGTCGGCGCCGTCCACTATTAATAATGTAAAGGTGTACAACGAGCAGCTCATGGACTTGGTCAGCCCTTCTTCGACGCCGCTGAGGATTCACGAGGACCCAAGCAAGGGCGTCGTGGTCGTCGCCGGGCTGACCGAAATGGTGAGTGGGCGAGCCGGAGCTTTTCGGTCCAGGCCCTGTTGTGCTGCCTGTGAATTTTTGCCACCGCCTCATAGACCAGTAGTCGCATGGGGCGAGGTAGCCTTACCTTGTACAGCGCTGTGCGATGTTTGGGTCCGGGCCTTCCTTCTGCACGAAGAATCGCCGTCATGCCCGAAATATATATATATATATATATTATATTCTTCGTGTATACATGTTTTATATATCGATACGAAGTATACGCATAATATATTACCACACTCTTATTTCTTATTCCCAAGGCCTAGACAGGGGGGAGGTATACTAAATAAAACCAAGTAAAAAGAAAACAGAAAAAAAAACGTGCAGAAATACCCACCCCACTGGTTTTGTTTTTCATTCCGATGCAGCGGGGAGCGCAGTATCGTTTTCTCTTTTTGTCGTGTACCATCGCGTAATGTTTTTTTTTTTTCGGTGGGGGTGAGGGGGGTGGTCTCATGGAGCCCCAAGCTCGTGGCTTCTGATGATTGGCCAGAGGTCGAGCAGAGGTATGATACGGGAGACAGGTGGTGTTTGTTTTTCGCTTGTCGGTGCGTCGTGTGTGTGTGTGTCAAGGCGGTTTTCTGTTCGCGTCCCGTTGCCGTGTCACGGGGCACGGGGTCGGTTCCTGTTCTAGGGGCAGCGGTCGAATACCAGCCGCACCGCTGGTTGGATCTTCATAAATAGTTTCCTTCTATAATATTATACGTAAAACCGATGCGAGTATTGTGTGCCGGTAATCGCGGCTTCGCTATGTATGCTCCTTCCTCCCCCCACACTCGTTTTTTTTTTTTGTAGGGGTTGTCGTCGTTATCTACTCTTACGAGTTAACCATTTTGTTTTTTGCCTGCCGCGGGTCTTTTTTTTTTTTTTTTTTTCGCGGTTTACGCAGGAAGTAACGTCTAGCGAGGAGGTGCTGGAGCTGCTGAGGCAGGGTAACTCTAACCGAAGAACGGAGGCTACCGGAGCCAACCAGGTGTCTTCCAGGTCGCACGCCGTGCTGCAGGTGGTGCTGACGCGAACGGTGGAAGAGGGCGTGGCCGGAA
>JAYJME010003311.1:0-12279 GCA_036873775.1 Costaria costata | reverse complement strand
ATAAGAAAGGCCGATTTGGTCTCCGATCGGAAACCGGCCTTTTCAATCCACCGATCCGACTGCATAGGAATTGGCCTTAGGATGACACTTACACTAGGACTATTGCAAGCTTTTCCAAACAGCTACCGTAACACGACAGTGCTAATCATACATGCCGCCCACGCTCACCTCACAGAGAAACCCATGACATCCATGATCCGCTGCACTTTTGTGCCCAGATCGTATACGCGGTTACGCTCTGCGTCTTCCTGCAGTCGTGAAAGACGGTTCAGGACTTCCTCCATCTGCACCGGGTCCTGTTGCACCGTTTCCTCTTGAAGTTCATCCTGAATCGTTCGGCAAGTTGGAAAAACCTCATAAACACGAGTTCGACAACTTGTTGGAAGCTACTTCTATGATATGAGTACCTGGTACTTGCCATATATTGTTGATCACGTCAGCTAACGAAGAAAACGTTGTTCTCTGACTAGAGCCGTGGTACCAGAAAAAAGTAACGTGATAAAACAACAAACAACGTACTTGTAAAATAGTTTGTGTGACAGATAACTGCCAACATGGTAAGTTACTAAAGTGCTCGATAAAAAATAACAAATGTTAACAGGGTAATCAAACGTACTGGTAGGTACCGGAAAGCAGGACTTGTTCGCTAAAGCAGCACCGCGAAGTTTCAAAAGCCAACAGAGATTAGATGGGACCATTTTGAGCGCTCTTTGTAGCAACATAGATATCCGCATTAAAAAGTGTGCTGCTTTGATGAGAGCACACCTTGACGCTGGAAACCATGATCCTGTTGGAGCGATCAAGTTTAAGCCCGTTTCGTCAGGACGTGGCATATGAATAGGTAATCTTCATACAATTGCTACCACGGGGGGCGGTTGTTGGAAATCATCGCATCGCAGCATCCCCAACATTGATCCGTGTACTCACTTCGCACGCCTGGAGAGCCGCCAAAATGCCTGCCTCCTCGGTGAAAACCGAAGTGAGCTCCTCGTTCAGTGAGCGTTCCATTACTAGCTCGTCCACAAACTCTTGTCGAAGGAACGCCACGCGCAAATCCTTCGAAGACTTCACCACTTCTCCTGCGGTAGGTTGGAGATCGCCAGCCAGGATCTTCACTTGCGTGGTCTTTCCCCCGCCTGTATCAGTCACGCAAGGGCGGTCCAGTAAGGTGTACGAAAAAATAAGGTTATGAGACAGGTGCGGATAAAAGACGACCGACGTCAAAAAACAGCGGTACAACAAAGCATCACGCGGTCTTTGCCTAATCCAACGACAACTTGACACTGAATTGAGTCCATGCACGTACAGTCGACAAACCTACACCCACCGTTTGGGCCAACCAGCCCTATCCTGTCGCCAGTTTTGACTTCCCAGGTGGCGTCCTTAACGACCTCTTGGTTTCTGAAGGTAACTGCGACGCCGTCGAGACGGAGCGAGACGTATCCAGGTTGCGAACTGCTCGATATTCGAACTCGGGGAGGGGGCCGCGACTTCCGTATTTTGGACTCCAGTGTCTCTTGCTCCACCTCGTCGACGGCAACCACCTTCTCCTCCACAGGCGGAGGCGGCGCAACATCGTCCTTTCACATGCGATATCATAAAGCACGCAACAGGCACGACACGGCGACGGTATCGTTAGCATAAAGCACGATATTAACATTCGCACCATTTTGGCAACGACAAACCCCCAACCAGAACATCTAAATACATCGAACACATCGACCGCATTTAATCAATCCCAACGTTTTTGCGATACAAGTCCCGAAGACAGACCGACAAAATTCAACAAGGAGATGGTCAGGAAGAAGATATTAACAATAGCACAGCAACCTCTCTCCGCGGTCTGGATATCAGGAAACGACGGTCTCTCCCGCAAGTTAGTACCTTCAAGTGGATTGAGGCGATTTGCGGCTGAAGACGCCCACTAAAGAGGGTTATCCGTGCAACAAAACAGGGGAGCAAACCTCATCACGAGCATTTTCTCTACCAACGACGGGGTCCGAACAATGATCGCCACTTGCACATCGTAAGCGGCATGTACTGCTATGAAGCTGGCACGTTGCCACCCTGCTAAAATTTACGTCGGTCGTTGCTCTACCCAAATAACAGTTTCGTGGCACTATAATACTATTTTAACGGTGCCGTTTCACTCGTGGGCGATTTCAATCCAGCTGCACAGCAACGGGACTTCAACTTTAGCATAGGCTTCAACTTACGTGCAAATTTGAACCTTGTTTGCTGTCGGCCGCGTTTAACAAGGGTCGCAAATACGCGCAAGTCTGGCCTGTATTACCTCTCGCCACAAGGTACTTCATGTTTGCGTGTTTTGTGTATTCGTGGCAACGTGTTGTGCTTCCATCCGGAGCGTTATCGGTACAGCTTGCAGCAGTACACTAGTCTAGAGATGAGATGAAGCTGAAGGTTCGTGCTCTCATCTAAATGGTTTGACCTGATAAACCCCACAAAAACAGGAATCAGTGATGCGGTAGACTATATTTAATACGGGTATGCATTTTTACGACTTTCAAGTATGATACTCTAAAAAAATGTCATTAATAATCAACGCAGCGCCGAGTACGCTACGTCCTATACGCACAACGGCGCGTTCCAACCTTCTGTCGATAGCTTCACAGCTCTTCGCGGCTTTCGAAGCCAGCTCTTCACGGCTCTTGAAGCCGGCGCCCATACGAGCAGCACGGTTCTGTTTTGTTTTCCCGTCATACATACTATATAGCGACCCTCCAACCTGCTCGATCTCCTTTCATCTCCTATTCCGTGCAGGGAACCCTTTAGTCTCCTTATCCGTGAGGGATCTTTCCCGTGCAGGGAATTTTCTCGTTACCGCCCAGCATGCTCGATACGTCTCCTAACTCTCTCGCCCGCGCCCAAACCCGCGCCTATTGATCGGCTGTATTCTATATCTTGCTGCCGCGGTGTTCCTGAATTTTTAGCGGTATTTTAGCGGTCTTCGGCGTTCGCTTCGTGTAAAGGACGTTGGGAGAGTATTTTTATTGTCAGCATTATTATGCGAGCATTTTTATTTCGTACAATATTGTCCCCTGCAGTGGGGTATTCTAGCGTCTTCCGTGTTGTGTAGAGTAAAGGCCTATGTAAGTTTTTCTAGAGGAATATTTTGTAGTACTTTCAATGCGCTGAGTATTCTAATGGGCTTCGGTATTATTGCGGCTTCTGTGTCGCAGTGGATTTTGTGGTAGGTTGTAGTGGAGCATTGCAGTACTACAGTTTAGTAACTTATCTGGGCTTTGCGTCGCTTCGCGTGGCGGACGTTGAGAGAGTATTTTTAATGCGAACATTAACATTTATGTTACGTACAGTATTGTCCCCTGCAGTGGGGTATTCTAGAGTCTTCCGTGTTGCTGTTGAGTACAGGCTTCCGTAGGTTTTTCTATTGGAGCATTTTGTAGTACTTCTATGCGTTGAGTATTACAATGGCCTTCGGTATTATAGCGGCTTCTGTGTTGCAGTGGAGTATCCATCGGTTGAAGTGGACCATTGCAGTACTTCAAGTAGAAAGTTATCTGGGCTTTGCGTTCGCACATTGAGATAATATTTTTAAAGCGAGTATTTTTATTGCGGACGGTATTGTCCCCTGCAGTGGGGTATTCTAGCGTCTTGCGTGCTTCTGTGGAGTATAGGCTTCGGTAGGTTTTTCTAGTTGAGCATTTTGTAGTACTATTAATGCGTTGATTATTTTAATGGGCTTCGGTATTATTGCGGCTTCTCTGAATGCGTTGAACGTTTTAATGGGCTTCGATGTTTTTGCGGCTTCTATGTTGCAGTGGAGTATGCGTCGGTTGTAGTGGAGCATTGGAGTACTACAGTTAGCTATGGGATTGAGATTTTTTAGACGTAAAAATTGCTAAGATAATGTCTCGACGTAGTTTGCTGATAAAACCACACTTTAAGAAATCAACTAATCCCCGATGACGGAAACATACCACGTCACCAACAAAAAACTATTCGTATGATGCTGACTATCAAAAATGGAAAAAAGCTGCAGGCGCTGCGAAAAACAAGTTGAGCTGCTGTGCCTTTGGTGCTTGTGCGAAGCATGCTGCTGCTATGCGCTAGGCCAGAGCGCACAGCAGCGTACACGCAGACGTGTGTGCGTGAGCGGGTCACACTATTTTGGTGGACCCTCGGGCTCGGCGGCCAGTGCGTCTGTAGGGGGCACGTATGGATCATGTCGCCGGTGCTGTGACTGGCCGCCTGTTTTGCTGTTTCTGCTGTATGTACGAGAACCCGAAATATGTTGCCATCCTGCACTTTGTCAAGACTGCGGGGCTGACTGCGCCGCCCGCTCCACCGTGGCAGCACGCCCCACCTCTAGTTCACGCACATGTTGCTGCCATGCGAGCAGACGGGCGTGGGCCAAGGCTGCATTCGACTCGCGCCAGAGGTCCGGCTTCAAGTTTAGAATCGAACTGGTACATACGATTTTTACACGTGCAAACGAGTACCAGTACAAAGTACCACTGTGTCCGGAAATGTAATGGGCGTTTATTTATAGTATTAAATATGAAAAAAAACGGGCTTTACATTCCCGGACAGAGTGGTGGATCTTTCGTCGACTTCTTCCATACGATCACAGACAGCTTCTGAGTGATGGCTTCGCCTCTCTGGAGTCTCGGCACGACTCGCTTCCAGCTGCTTCAAGGCGATCCTAGATGTTTTCCACCGCTGCGCTTCCACCATGTGGGATGGAAATCGCCCGGCCCGTGGCCACGCTGGCGCCTGACGCCGTTCGTTTGGCACGTCGGAGACAAGCTTTCTTTACGGAATCAAGGTCCTTGCGTTTTTACTTTCGAATTTCCATCACGAAACTCGTACCAAGAATGGCTCACAGGGCGAACTTTTGTTGGGGTTTTCTTGTCGGCTGTTGGGTGGATTCACGCGTGGCTTGCTTCGCTGTCTGCGCCAACTCCTGCTGTAGGGGAAGACGAGCATGGTTTCTCAAGCCATCAACAGTATCTCTTCCCCAGCGAGAAAACAGCGAAATATACGTCAAAAACACTATCTTCCCGCACATTTACACCCGTTACGCGTTAAAATCAACTTGAAAATGAAATATGATCTGATTACCATCTGAATGTACTGATTACACGTGCTTGTCGAATGCCAAGATTTAATTCGTCGCCAGTGGCAAGATTTGTGGGATTTTCGGTCGACAGCTCACGTACTATAAAACCTTAAATAGGGCGGCGGCAGATCTTTTAGTCTTTTTGTATTTTTCCATGTATTTGAACAGATTTGCCGAATAGACCTGCCACATCCTTGGCTACAAATGGCCTCGAATCCCACCGCTAACAACAGCAGTAAGTTATCTGGGCATTGCGTTCGCTTCGTGTGAATGAAGCACTTTGAGAGAGGTTTTTAATGCGAGTATTTCTATTGCGTACAGTACTGTCCCCTGCACCGGTTTGGGCGTCAATCCCTACGAGTATCATTAGAATGGGAGGAATGATCGTGATGTTGGCCGTTTACAGTATATATTGAGGCGTGTTTTGTGGTGCAACCGTGATGTTCAACGCGTCCCGTGAACTATCGTCTAAATACAAAAAAACACATAAACTCTTCCTCTGTGGATTAGTGTGTTACGCTGTGCCGGCCATCGTCTTAGTACTAACCCCTCTTTAAAATTCAAAACACTCTGTGTGGGTTGATGTGCAATAAGGTGCCGGAGATATTCTGCCGACGGTATATGGCCAGGGGTGTTTATCGTGCGTTGATTTCGTGGGGCATATGGCGGTGTTAACGGATTTTTCGATGTTTAAAAAAAAAACTGTTATTCCCGTATGGCGCTATCAGCTGTCAGCCACTATCATCACCGTCAAGTATTTTCTTTTGATTTATTTCGCCTTTCTCTCTTTCAATGCATGTCGATCGCTGGCGTATTTGCATGCATGTTGTGCCTGTCGTACCCAGTACGATTATCTCTGTGCCGTAGCTTGTGACCACAGAGCGTGTTTCTCCTAGGGTGAAGAATCAGCACGGACAATGGATGTGCTGGATGTCGACGAGTAGAAGAACAGTTCAATGTGAAGAACACACACAAATAGATCAGGCCTCCCTCGGGGAGGCGGGCAGGGGAAGGTCTCGGGTCCAAAAATAATTATAAATTATTAATTGCTGTTCTTGGAAAGAAACGAACCCCCCAAAAAACAAAAAGTACGAGCAACAAAGCCAAAAGAGAAGATCCAACTGACTGGTGATCGCGATGTTCGTTTATATCACGTTACTGGTCACAGGGCTAACTACCCGTATCAGCGGTACATATAATATGATATTATATTATAGGTTGCCCGCTATATTGATAGGGCCGCCCGTGATTCCGTGATATTATACGTATACCAGCACACTTTATACTTGCCAACTCTGTGAAAGGACAAGTTCAACGTTCGCACGGGCACCGATCTTCGTTCAGATTCGAAACAAGCAAGTCCCGTGTGTGTTCTTCGCATGAACCCTCTTGCTTCTTGGGGACTTCAGAGGAAAACATTGGTACCAAAAACTGACGACTACCGCAACGGCCACTGCTGCGTGATTGGGGGATGATTATATTAAATAATAGGCATGATACAAAAAAAAGGTGTCCACGTTAAAATTCTAGGAGTCGTAGACGCGTGCTACGATAGAGGTAGCGGTAGCACTTTCTGGCCAACATATTTTCTGAACGACGTCGGGAATTACATTCTTGTTTCGCAAAAATAATCCGTGAGTACCTAGGCCATGGAATGGTTCATGGAAAATAACCCTTTAGAGCCGGAAACGGTTTTTGGGGACAAAACTACTTGGATATAGTGTGGGATACTTTTTTGGGGTAGTCAAAGGGTTAAGCTCAAAATATTGATCAACGTTGGGTTTTGGATGGGATACAGAGCCCCCCAAGTGGGGAACCTTAGAAAAAAGAAGGTGCACCTAGAGATATCGTAGCATGTGTCCGTAGTATGATAGGGCCATTCTCATCGAGCAACTTTTTCCCATAACTTCCAGGGCCTTCCTCGGGGTAATTCCCGAGGACTTCGGGAATCGCGGTGAATCAACCACATCAACGTTACCAATGAAGAACAAACAATGGCAAAAGCACCATAAGAAAGACCAAACCACGGCGAATCATATATATAGCGGTGTTTTCTTTTTTTTTTACCAAGTAGGAACCGTGGTTTGACCCACCGTGATTAACCACGGGAAATCAAAAGAAAATTCCTGTGGTAAATTCCCGTGAGACATACCGCGGTTCCTACTTCGTAACAAAAAAAAAAACACCGCCATATGATTCGCCGTGGTTTGATCTTTCTTATTATGGTGCTTTTACCGTTGTTTATTCCTCATCGATAACTTTTCTATGGTTGATTCACCGCGATTCCCGCAGTCTTCGGGAATTGACCCGAGGAAGGCCCTGATAATTTCCAATAATTTTTCCCAAGAAAACGAGGAAAAAGTGGAAATACTGGAAGATATTCAGAGGGTAAACGTTGGGAAGGCTTCGCGTTCCAATAAATGGATTAAAAATGGCAAAAAATGGAAATACTGAAAACCGCGCGAAAAAAATATTGGAAATTTTGGAAATTCATGGCTCCGATAAGAACGGCCCTTGTACGTCCCGGGCGCAACATGGTCCTCCCCGTGCTGCTGGGCGCTCACGCTGCTTGTAGACGGTTGGAAACACCAACGTTATCATTTATCATTGGTAAGATCGCTATTAAGGGGCCCCAAAGGGGTCAGACCGTTCTTTCTACTCGTCGACATCCAGCACTCGAAGTGTCCGAGCTGATTCTTCATCCTATTAATAGGCGTAATACAAGCTCTTGTGGTCACAAACTACGCCACAGGGATAATACATCGTACCAACTACGCAATGTAAGGAGATTAGACATTAGACAATGCAATGCCATGCGATCGTACTGGATACGACAACCACCACACCCGTACAGCAGCAAAAATGTGCAGGTAACTCGTAATCAAAACAACGAAAAAAAATGCACGCAAACTTCAATGTTCCCACCCTGCCTGCTGCCTGCTGGCGCGAGCAGCCTGTACTCGTATCATACCACTAGTACTCTTAGTAGTACTGTTCCCAATCCTCATGCTGACCATCCTGTTACCTGTCGTACCAGGCCAACGACATCTAGAACACCCTCGATCTGCCGTTACAGCAGTACACCATCTGTTATCCGTACCAGGTACCAGATGGCCAGGTATTGAAACTACGAGTGAAGAGGGCGTGTCTTAACCCTTCAACGAGCATCGGAACGAACGGAATGTAACATGGCATTACTTCTCACAATACTTGCTACTGATTGGCTATATACGAAAACGAATACCAGGTACGTACGTAGATGCCATGCGTTCTGTATAACAAAGGGTGATTTAAGGCGGATGGAAAAAAACAAAAACAAGGTGTGTGTCCCCTTTTCATATAGATATTTTTCTTGTTTGGGAGGACCGAACGGCCCTACCGTACGGGCACAAATATGGCCTCGGTAGACAGAGGCGGACACCACGGTAGATGCAGGGGGACACCACATGCGGGCCAACAGACTGTGGTTGGGTAGCAAGTGGTAGCATCTGCAGAAGGTTACCGTTTGTATTTGGCTTGGCTGGCGCGGCCCAGGATTCTGCATGGACCCAAACCCGGTTTTTTCACCTTGGAACGGAACGAACGATCGCGAAAGATAGTCTTCCGTTCCGCTCGGTCCTACCTGTTGAATAGGGTTAAGACACGCCCTTATATATGATAGTATCATATCATATTATACGTGCGTGAGTATCGGTACTGCTGCACGCCAAGACAAACTACAAGAACAATACGTATACCTGGTATCATACTCTTACACGCATAATACGAGTAGGGTAAAGCAGTATAGAAAATAGAAAGACTAACATTATACCAGTACTGTCTTGCTGTAGTATTAATAGTGATCGTGATCGTGATAGTTGAGACATACCATACCGACCGACGTGCGCGCTGCACAGACCAGACCATCAGCAAAAAGGACGCTTTGGTCTTCAAACGAACAAACGTGCTGGATGTTGATTGGTGATTGCTGATGATTACCGGTACATGGATCACTAGAGCTGTGAGTCGGCACGACTTTCGCCAACTACTGCTGTAGTTCCTAGTCGAACTAATAGTGAGTCGTTTCCCGGAGGTGCCGGGTGCCGGGTGTCGACTATCCGACTTTTTGGGTTTCCATACTTGTAGGAAGAATTGTTCAACGCATTTTTTCTTTTTCGGGCGTGAACCCCTCGGGCAGGAGGGGGCTGATTTGGCTCGCTTCGCTTGCCTGACTTAAAAGACGACATATCGGCTGGCCATCAGCTGGCTCCGCCAGCCGACTTGCCGACTGATGTTAGTTGGCGGCGCCTACAGATTAGCGATATACCTGGTGCAAAGTATTAGTGGTGGAATCCTGCCGACTCGCAGCTCTAGTGATTACCCTCTCTGGGCTTGCTGCTTGCTTTTGTACTATTATTATACGACATCACCACCACGCCATCACGGTATTCGTTCTGTGACGAAGCGGCCGTTGTTTCGTTATATGATACTAGGCCATCTCTTGTCGGTTGGTTTTGAGAATCGACAACGAAGGTTTTTTTCGGGCTGCAAAACCAGACGCCCAGGATTCGGCCGCCTCCCTTATCATGAATCGATTTTTTCAGATTGTTTTTGGACAGCAAGTTGTCACAAATACCAGGTACCAGGTAGTCAGCAGCGCGAGGAAGACCTGCAGCAGCACCCATGCATGTGGTACGCGATAGAAAGCGACTCCAAGAAATGTTTGCTTCCTCCCTACACTACATGGATCTCATCGCACCGGCGCATCTCAACCCACGAAAAGCATGGACCGGTGGTCGGGATGAGGGAATTAAGACAATACTTCGTATGTGTACGCTTCATGCTAGCAGGGTTGTCGTTGTCTTTTCCTCTTCGCAGTCTGCGTTGATCTCGTTGTTCGTCAATGTCTATCTCCCAGACGGCGACTACCCTCCTCGTCCTCGACGAGACAAGTTGTGCTTCCACTTGGGGAATGGCGCCATCGCAACTGCGAGAGTGGCAAGGCCCTCGTAGTTGTCAACATCACTACCCGATTCCATGGGCTCGTGGTGGTGCCTGGCGCGTGCGCGGGTGGGTATTGAGACACAGCAGTACCTCCCAGCTGCGTCTGGTACTGCTGTCTTCGTTGTATTTCAGCGCCTGTTGCCTCCCACGACGTGTTGAAACCCAATTCCGGCTGCCAGTTTCGATCGCGGATGTTAATCGAAAATGGGGCCCCATTTCCGGCTGGAGGTCGGCCCGAAAAGGATAATCGAAAAATCTAGCCGAAAATTTCACCCATTTCTGGTCGACAAGAGAGACAATTGATTTTGCGGCCCGAAAACCTTCGTTTTCGATTCTCAAAACCAATCGATAAGATATAGCCTAAAGAAGAAAGTGCGGGACGAGACGAATATGATCCCGGCAGTCGCGAGCGGGCGCTGAATACGGCAGCGTACGAGGGATCTCGCAACATCTCCCGTAGAAACAACGGCGGAGATGGAAGAAAACATCACGGAAATGGTACAAGCAGAGTGTCAATAGCTCCGCGAGAGATAACAAGAATAACGGCGGTTACACGTCGACGTACTCAGACGGGAACTTGTCTGAGGATAGCAACTCAAGTCGACTGGAAGGTGCAGGCAAACGTGGACACGGCAACCATGCAGGCCGAGGAGGACGAGAGCGTCGCCGAAATGACGGAAAGAACCGCCCCGGACGATGTAATTATTGCCGCAACTCCACTGAACATGGCCGGCATGACTGCCTCCTTTGCCAATCGAACCAGCAAAGCGACCAAACCCAGCACGTCAATGCTGCACAGGTCGGTGCCACAAAGGGAACTATTTATCATGCGTAGTGCACCCAGGTCGAGAAAACGAAAAACGCAAGAGAGCTTTGGGGCTGTTCACGACGGCAAGAGCGGTCGACTGGCTTCCGTCCACTCGCCGGTGCAGGAGGCACCTGAGGTAGCGAAGCAGGATGAGCTCGCTGCTGCTGTGTGCAAGCTACAGGCGGTGCAGGAACATTTAGAGACCGCCCCCGCCTTCCCAGCAATGCTGGATATTGGATGCGACAAGCTCACCGGTGACAGCACTATAATCGACACAGCAGCATCACATCATATAGTACGCGCCGAATCTCAGCTTTGCCAACATGTGGTCAACAAAGTCGACTGTGGTATGCGCATCAAAGGATCGTGCGGCCTAACTACGGCAAGGACAAAACGTACTCTCGCATAACCTCTGTTCAGCGCTAGCTACTGACACGATCTCGTGCTGCAGCGCCGCCACTACTGTATGCTCTGCTGCTGTAGTCTTGTCAGGGGGTTGGTAACCTGAGACGCATATCGGTAAACCCTAATTTACATGGGGCATATAAATACTCATCGCAAACCGCAACATTTTCTGCTAGGTTCAGGGCGCGTTCCCCCCCCCCCCCATCTGAGTTCCGTGTTGCAAGTGATCCCAACTCACAGCACCCGGGGCTGCCATTGCAGGGTACATTCTCAGCAAATTCACCCAACGTAACCAAATCAGAACCAAATATCATAGCGAATTCAGGAATAAATAATCGAGGCCACGACCGGCCATCATTATTTCCCTCTCCTCTACACTGGAGGTCAAACGCCAATATGCTTTTAACGTGCGTTTACACCCGGGTCGAGCAGGACCTCCCCCCCCCCCTCATCTGGGCAGGGGTGCTCGCAGTCCTTAAAGCGAACCTACCCCTCACTGTCTGCCCTCGAGCCTTAGTGCGCGCTGTCTAACAGACAACTACAAATTACAACAGAGGTAGGCCACCACTGGCCACCCCTTCCTTCCAACTCTTGTTTTTTTTTTTTTTGCGCACGTGGTCGTGCCTATATGTTTTTAATCGTGCAGTTCTACCGTACTTGTTCCACAGCGGCCAACACGTAAGTGGCTTTGCATCAAACTGGTTTTGATCGTGCGTTCGCCCAGATCAACCTAGGGGGAGGCAATGCCCCTCTTCCCCCGAGCAGTAGCGCCCATTGCCATTCACAGCGAGCATGCCCACCCCGCTGTCGCTACAGCGAGCGGCTCGTGCAAAATATCGGAAACAACAAAGATTGAGGTAGGCCACCACTGGCCATACGCTCTTCTTCTATTATTTCCCCTGCGCAGGTGGTCGTACCGATATGTTTTCATCGGGCGTTTCCACCCGGATCGAGAAGGACGGGGGAATAGCTGCTCCTCTTG
>JAYJME010003310.1:0-12279 GCA_036873775.1 Costaria costata | reverse complement strand
GAATATTCGCCCCATAAACCGAACTTGAAGCCAACGAATACGAATACCTATTCGTATTCGTATTCGTGCGGGGTGTGAATGTCCACGCCGTTTTTGAGAGTTGAACCCTGACATTTTGCAAGTAATTACCAGGCTGAGCCGTAATTTTGCATCTTCACCGCACAAAAGTCCAAATGTCCACGCCGTTTTTGAGAGTTGAACCCTGACATTTTGCACACGTGTTCAATGTGCCCCTGCCGAGCGCTTGACGAATGTTTTCTTTTTTTCCTTTTTTTTTCGCCCGATATTTGAAATCTCGGAAGACCCAAGTTTCCAAAGAAAACAAAAAACAAAATATCTGGCGGAAAAACAAAACAAAACATCCGTTAAAGGTTTAGTCAGAGGCACATTAAACACGTGTTCAAAATCTCAGGGTCTAACTCTCAAAAACGGCGTGTACATTGGGCTCTGAAGGAATTTGGGGGTTCTTGCCTGAACCAGCCTGTACCAACGTACTGAAAAATTGTCCGCACGCCCAAGTTCATCGGAAAGACCAGTTTGTTGAGAGCATCCGCAATTTATTATCGACGTTACAATCAGTAGATGTTTCATGTCCCCATGCGATATTCGCGCCTGAAGGTATTTTAGTTGAACATTCAACATTTACAGCTGGTCGCCGAAATATCCAGGTTGTCACAACCCATTAGCAGCTTGGCGTGGACATTAGTACATCTGCAGCGGCAACAACAACTTCTGAATGCGCAATTGTGGAATTGGTCTCATGCTCATGTTCCCTCCGCCGACTCGAACGTTTCGGTTGAAGTCCTCGGCGACTTATGTCGCACTGTTCGCCGCCCGTGCTGGCTGCGGAGTACTGTTGTCTATATAGACCAGCGTTTAGCACGGCGTCGAACCATTCTCGTCGGCACCACATACCAATTAACTGCTGCGCTATCTGTAAACTACTGTTTACGGCATCACGATTTTAACAGCCATTTTTGTCGGTGAGCGCACGCCTAGCAAATCGCTTCAAGTGACGGCAACCAACACGCATCCATCCCTGGCGCGATTCTCTAGTGCCTCCAACAACTCCCCCTGCCCAGCATTCCACACAGAAGCACACCGCCGATCCGCGCACGCTTTCCTCTGCTTATCCAACTTCCGCGGCAGCTCCGGGTTAACTCCCTGGGACGCCACGAATACCACAACCCCCGGCGGGAGCTCATCCAAAAGGCGTGCGATCCGCTGCTCGTGCCCCGCTTTTCTGCCCGCCGCGTCCATGCCGGCAAGGAAGGTCTGGACCCCCGTGGAACCACGGGCCGCCGCAGCGCACACCTCTTGTACTGTTGGGGGTTTTGGACCCTCGAGCTCTGCCCACACCTGTAAAACGTAGAATAAAGAGGGCGTGTACGTAGTCGGTGGTAAACGGGCGCCTGCTGCTGTGTTTTGGAAGTAGACGCCTGCTAGTACTTGTGCGAAACAAGGGCGTCCATACAACAAATTTAAGTCTCTCGATGTGCTCACATGATGTCGGAAAAAAAAAGTGCGATGCGTATCCTTCTCCTCCCGGTTGGAAATCTCTAATTTTTAGGTTATTTGTTGAGTGATTGTCGTCAAAAACACGATAGCAGGGCGTACTTCAACCCATGCCCTTGTATCGTACGACACACACAACAGTAGCAATCCTGCACCTGTGTCAGATACCTCTAGAGAGTCCACCCGACCCCGATCCAGCAGACTCCCCAGGGGCGGAAACACGCCAACAAACCAACCTCTTACGAGTAGCGACGAACTGATCAAAGCAAGCAAACTCTTGAGGAGCACAGCAAGGTGTTCCAGGCCTACCAGTGGAGGCCTTGTTGCAGTATGTCTGTTCCCGCCGACGTGTCCAAGCGCCTTCAGGACGGCCTGCACCACGCCATCGTCCGAAAACGACGCTACCGCGGACGCAGCGCCCGCGATGTGACGCCGGCACTGCTCGCTTGAGGCCACCATGGTCGATGGCACCCGATTCCTGGGCAGTTTTGGTGCGGTTGTCATGTTGATGGCGGGTGACAGGTGTCAAGCGAGAGAAGCATTTTGCTGCTTGCGCAAACGTATGCAACGGTGCTCAGCTGACGACGAACACCAAACTTGCTCGACCAGGAAAATCCACAAATACAAAACAATAGGGTGTGCTTACCGATGCAGTTTGTCGAAAACATTGTCACTGCTTCGCTCTGCCCCGAAATTGGGACCCCTCGACAATTTGAGCCCTGATGGCGGGTAACAGGTGTCAAGCGCGAGAAACATTTTGCTGCTTGCGCAAACGCATGCAACGGTGCTCAGCTGACGACGAACACCAAACTTGCTCGACCAGCAACATCCACAAATACAAAACAATAGGGTGTGCTTACCGATGTAGTCTGTCGAAAACATTGTCACTGCTTCGCTCTGCCCCGAAATTGGGACCCCTCGACAATTTGAGCTGGGCCAACTCCAGCGTGGCGATGGCATCCTCGGCGCTATTGTGCCCTTTATCGGAAGCTTGAATCGTACGCTGGAGATACCTGGCACGTTCGAGAAGATTCAAGAGAAAGCAAAGTTGAACGAGCGGTGAAACTACTGTTTTAACTGCTCCAAGAGTAGTGGCAAACTCGTGACGCGCAGTACGACAGGGACAGCATATTTTGGACCATTTGTTTCTGGCTGACGGGGCTCCCCAACTGACAAACTACCCACATCATTTTGTTTGTACAACGACGCATGCTACGAAAGAAGTAGCACGTTTGAGCTAAAATGTTTTCTGAACGACGGAGCTTCTTAACCCAAAATCGTCGAGAATTCCATTTTTGTTTTGCAATACCAGGGTATAATATATGGTGTACCTTGGTCATGGGATGGCTGATCGGGTTAAGCTCTCAATATTTCTCAAAGTTGGGTTTTGCATGAGGCACAGAGCCCCCCAAGTGGGGAAGCGAAAAAAAAAGAAGATGCATCCCTATCGTAGCATGTGTTCAATGTTTAACCGATACATACCTAGGCCATGGGATTGTTCATCAGGTTTCCCTTTCCTTTTTTCTCAAAGGCGTTTTTGGGGTGGGGTAGTAAGCTCCTTAAGATAGGAGCCTCAGAAAATTCAGGCTTCCGTATGCGTCACATTGGCAGCATCTCCGGTATGCCATTCGTACTCAGTACGCACAATAAACGCTGCACAGAGCGCTGAGTATCGACTGCCGCAAGCACCCGCACCGCAAAAAACTGCTCAGAAACCCTTACACCCAAAACCCAACGCCTTCCGGTATCGCGTTAATCCCAATATTTGCAAACTCTACTACCTAAAACACAGCTTGCACCCAGCACCCCAATAAATCAAAGCTCCATGTTGCGAGCATCTTTGGGGTCTACAGGCCCGTACGTACTGACCTGCTGTACCTTGGTCTTCCTAGGAAAGCGAAGGGCCTAGCCCAGCAGCAGCGGCATTCACCGGCCTAGGAACAGCAGTGGCAAAATCTACAACTCAAACCTCGACAGTGCAATTCCAACCATCCACAAGCCTTGCCCTGCAATCAATCAACCCGGTTTAAAAAACAGCCCACCCGCGCGTGAAAACCCTAAAGCCTTAAATCAATACCTCGAGTCATAGGTACCACCCAAGACTCACATAGTAACGAGGTGCCGCAGCGACGAGCGCCGGCCCTTCTTGGGGTGTGGGTATAGCATAGACGTGTCGAGACATCGAAGGTGCACCATCTTCAGAGCCTTGAGGTCGTTCTCAAGGGAGTGTCCCACCAGGACGTCGTTGGCCGAAACGGCTCGCAGAATCGCCGCCTGAACTTGATGCAGCTTGGTGTCTACATTCTCCAACAACTCTGGAGTGATGCCGCTCCATCTGTTGGCGAGCGAGGGGCGATCACGCGTGCACATCAGTTCTTGCATTATAAAGCCAAAAGCAGGCAAACTCTGTGTGTGTACTGGCCTTATGGCAAGCATCTCCGCAGCTTGAGTCAACCTCGCAACTATCGGTGTGGCACGGTGAAGGCTCGTACAGCAACACCAGCCGCGGTGTCGGCAAAAAAAAAAAAAATGAAAATGAAAAGTTATCAAGTTTGATTGCCCTATTAGAGAGTTACCTGGTACAGGAAATGTGCGACAGCTCTCTACTACAGACAGATAACGTTACCGAAAACACACAGACCGTGCATACCACCTCACCTGGTCGCGTAGTCGATAATGTGGTTATCCGGTTTCACGAGCTGGTCAAGAAGGACCTTGTGTTGCGCATCCACGAGCGTCACCCGCGTCACCTCCTGCCCTTCCTCAGTCACACACATCTCGCAGTCTAATCCGAACATCCTTGTCCCTCCACTTTCTCCCTCGGCCCCCGCATCCAGCAACGGTTGCGTCTGAACGTATCGCTCGAGGTCTATCAAACCCGGCAAAAGCTTGATAACCCCCTTTGCCTCTTCGGCCGTTGGGAGGGAAATCTCGCCGGTGACCCTGCTAAGCGTGGGGGCGGCCGCCTCCTCCTCCTCCTCCTCCTCCTCCTCCTCCTCCTCTACCACACCGGAAAGAGGAAACCCGTTCTCCCTGAGCTGCGTGGCGGTCAAGATGTAGGATTCTACCGCCGGCAACGCCGCCGCATCGTTACCATCTCCATCCTCCCCATCGCTTGAGTCCCCGTCACCCTTCTCGCTCCCAGCGTCATCGTCGCTCTCGCCAGAATCCGCTTGCTTGTCCGCATTTCCGGCAGCCAACTCCTCCGCGTCTACCTCGCCCTCGCCGTTGGCCGCATCATGACCGACACCCTTGTCCGCATCTACAGCCATGACTTCGTCGTGCTGATCTCCTGCTTCGTCGCTAGCCTGCAAACCGCATGCACCATTTTCGTCCCCGAGCGCCGTGGCTTCGCTGCTGTTGGCATCCTGCCCCTCAGCCTCTCTCCGCCGTCGCTTGGCGTCGCCCTTGCTCTTCTTCTTCCGGCCCCCACCCCCCGCAGTTTTTCGTTTCTTGCCAGAAAATGGTCCAGCAGGACACGCCTCCTTATCTTCGCCGAGAGGTGCATAAAGTAGAGCATCGGCCAGCGACTTCAACCAGCCTCCGTTGCTGTCACCCCCCCCACCGGCGCTCCCGGCTGGCCCCGCGCTGTGGCCACCGCTGCTAATTCTAAGGCCGGCACACAGGCGGAACTTCCCCTTGAAGTCATTGGTGAATCCTTGTAGGGCGTTGGATGCTACCCACGGGACTGTCATGTTTTCGTTGATTGTAGGTGGGGAGTCGCCGTCACCGCCAGCCGTAAGTGGCGCAGCGGTGGTGGCAGCTGTACCCGTTGCGGCGATGACCACCACTGCCCGTACCGCTGGGGAGTTTCGGACTTCCACTGCCCTAGGCGACGGGGAGCCGCTGGCGCAGTGAAGGACGAGCTGTCTGACCTCCTTGGCAGATAGAATGGGTTGGTGGCCATGCCTTGCGAGGTGCGGCGTCAGCAACGGCTTGACGCGAACGCCGACCTTTTTGCATTGCTGCAGGAGCGCGGCTGTGCTGATGGAGCCCCCCGCTGCTTTACCTTCAAGCTTTTTGCGCATCCTGCGGACCTTTTTTGTGTCCCCAGCGCCCAGAGGCTTGGCGAGACTGGCCATGCTGCCGTACGGAAGGGATGTTCAACAAAAAGCAGCGCGAGAGCACGAGGCAACTGCCACACAGATTGTTTGCTCTTGTGGCGAGTTTGGACAGCCGGAATGTCGATTCTTCCTCACAGATAGCACGTCCTTCTTCACGGCCAGTAGCTGTCCAGGCAGAAGTTGCGAGGAGGGTGCTGGATAGCGTGAGGGCCCTTGATCACATCGATGGCGCCGCACCGACTGCGAACGTTCTAGCTATCTGTCCCCAAATCCCTTTCCATTGAAAGGCTTTTTTTAATTGTGGAACTCCATTGATTTCCGTTTCCAGCTGCGAGCTTTGAGAGCTTTGCGCAGTACTGCTGCTGTACTGCTGCAGTGTACAATGTACGCTGGTGAAGACGGAGACGTGTGCGTGGAGCTGGGCTATGTAGGCGGCAAGCTCTCTGCACCGAAAGCTACTAAGCCGGACAAGAGCAAAGTCGGAGGTCTACCGGTGCGTCTTTCCCAAGAAAGGCTAGAATCTCCACCAACTTGCGCCGTCGTGACTGCAACGTTTTTAAATACTGGTCCTACTGGTACTGAATCTCGGGTACTCGAACTCGAACTGCTCTTGAGAGCTAGCGAGCCTACTGACGACACGCGTATAATAGCTCTATTGGCTACTTGCACAACCTGTATTGTGTAGCAATGGATACCTGGTTCCGCACGGTTGGGCTATTATTGCAGATTCCAATAATGTTGCTGTGAGAAGCTCAGGAGCTTAGAAAAGTGGACACACAGACTGGTTGCTTCCTCCTGGCTGGCGTGTACCTGGTGTTCACAGAACCTTTCTTCTCTCTTGTTGCGGTCGCCGTTGGAAGCTTCCCGTAGCGAGGTATTATTTCTGGACAACAGAGCGGGCACTGCTACCGTCCTCACAAAGTCGTTACGTACAAGTACGAGTTGTCAAACTGAACATGCCTGAACTCTACCTGTATGATACTCGTACTCTGCACATGTACGTTCTGCCGTGAGTCTGCACTGAGTGTATCGTAAGGGTGTTTCCATCTTTCGCAATTCCACCACTCGAACTCGCTGCCGCGCCCTAAAGCAGAGTCTGATCACATGCCCCGTCCTCCATCCTGTCCTGCTCCTCGGTGTCATCTCCAGGCATGGTTCGGAGAAGCTCCGATCGACAGCGACGACCTTGTGTGCCGTCTTTGCGGCAGACCTTTATATCTCATCACGCAGGTGAGACTTGCTGTTGCGCGCGCAGGGCTGAGAAACGCAAAAAAATGTGCCCCAAGGGCAGGCAGCTACTAATACTACTGCCACTGACTGTTAACGTGTCAGGCAGTCAGGTCGATCCTTCGCTAGACAGCGCGAAAAAAACTCAGCTGCATCACAACAACAACGACGACGCAGCTGTAGCTGGTCACTTGGGTTGCTTCGGTCCTTGCGCGCACAAGCGCTGCCCTTTTACTCGTGTCGGAGAGCTTAGGATAGATCTTCCAGAGGTCGGGCTGCTGATTGTTCACGATCTCACGGGCTAGGAAGCACTTCCGGCTTCCGAAGGTGGGATCAAGCCGCAGGCGTAGACCCAACCCCTAACCCTTAACCCCAATCCGGACCCAAAACGGGCCAGAAACGGACCAAAAACGCGGCTGCGCCCCGTTTTTTTTTTTTTTATATATTCCGAACTGTCGACCACGATTTTCGAACTGTGGGAAACGATTTGCCTCCCTACACTATTAATGAGTAAAAAAATACAGGAAATTTACAATCCACCCCTACAAGATCTATCTTAAGTCGTTGCCAGGACTACTAATGTCGGAGGTGGTCTCAAACCACGAACTATACGCAATGTTACTGTAAGTCCAATGCCATTAGCAACTGAAGCAGAGGCGAACCAGGTGCTCTGCAGCGGTCTCCCTCGAGGTACGTCGGTTCTCCAGCATGCTCTGAACCCGTCAACAACCCACTAGACACCATCACGAAATGACTTATCACCAATCACCCAAGAATATACTATCAAAATCAAACATAATCGGCAATCGCAAGTCGCAAGCGGCCAGGCGAGATGAACCGGGCATACTCGATACCTATCTCAAGATCGCCCATTTTCCCTACCCGAATGATCGGAACGATTACGTGCCCCCCCTTGCTGGCAGGTCTACGCTCCTACGCACGTCCAGAGGTCCATTTGCGTCTTTGGCTGCAACCGTGCGGCCTGCTCCCTTCAAACTGAAGGGTGGCGAGTTATCCGCACACAAATCCAACCACCCACTCCTGATGGAAAAAACGCCTCCACGTCAACGTCAAGCAATGACAACGTCGCGGCGGGGACGGTGTCCCCACCGCCTCCAGCCCCAGGTGTGGCGCAGCCAGCCAATCCCGTGGCTGGTGCGTGGGGAGGAAATAACGGCGACTCTTCTTGGGGCGCTTCAGGGGGTGGGGATGATTGGGGTGAAGACGCAGACGAGTGGGGGGTGGAGGGTGAGAGAGATGGCGCCGGGGAGGACCCAACGGCGGCCATTGACGCGTTGCTCAAAGAACAAGAGAGGCAATCCACCCTCACCGCCAGCACCCACGCAAGCCGCTTGAAATCCGGTGTTTGCGACAAGTCGGCGGCGGCACCCGGTGGCGACAAAGGGAGATACACCGACGACGCGCAAGCCGTCTCGCCAAGCTTGCCCGCTGCAGCCGAATCTGGGGAACGCAGTTGCTTCCCCGCCAAGGCCGTGAGCTTTTCGCCCGAGCCGTGGGAAGTAAAAAGTTCGAGCGCTAGCGATAAGGACATGGAGAACCGCCTCCGGAGATACCGGGAGCAGGAGGAAGACCGTGGGCTTATTGCGGCGCTCGATCAGGCATTGGGTCCGAGGGTCGGTGGTGCCGCAAACAAGCAGTCTCCGTCGGGAGGGGGGGGTGCAGCCACTGTGGGCGAGAAGTATGAGCGGACGCCAGCTAGGTGAGGCGCGACCCGCACTTTGTCAAAATCGAAGGTGTGCCTAACAAGAGGAGGCTTGATTTTGCGAAACGTGTAAATGATGTCCTTGTCCTTTGTACGCACGTACCCTGGTAGCTCTCTTCATTGAACTTTTATGTCATATACGTTGGTTTTCATTGGATGCAAGAGTGGTCTCGAGTTACGATTGCAGGTGGTCTGTATTATCTTCACTCGCGTCGGATTCACGACCTCCCCCTCCTCATGCGATTTGTCCGGCAGGGCGAAGGCTGTCATGCGGTTCGCGGACAGGGTTGCCCGTTCGCCCCAGCAAGTGATACGCTACGCTTATGGGGGCCTGCCTCTCTGGTCTGCTTCTAATCCGCCGAAGGAGGATAAGCTTGCTCCCTGTGCCTGCGGTGAGTCTCCGGTTCGATTGCATCGGACGCTGTCTGGTGAACGATCCCACGGCTGATACTGGAATGTTGTGGAAACTGCCTCGTCCGCTGAGTAGGCGGTATGTTGAGCAGCTGCTACTACGTACCGCTTGTAGACATCCGCCCGTGAAACACGACGCGGGTTTCGTCTGAATACCAAAGTTTGGCTGGGAGCGCCCGAATTTGTAGTTGATGTCTAAACGAGGGGATATAGTTAGTAGTGGACGCCTGCTGTGCGTATGGCCATCGCAACTGACACTATAATTTTTTGTCTGTCTCTCCCCTCCCCCCACTTATTTTGATGGCGCTTTTCTGTCTATTTTTGTCTGCCTCTGCCCTCCCCCCAATTATTTTGATGACGCGGCTTTCCCAGGCGCCGCTAGGGTGTTCGAGATGCAGCTCATGCCAGCCTTGCTGTTAGAGCTGCAAGTGAACGACTTCGCAGATCAAGGAACAAGTTTTGGGGACAGCAAGCCTCGATCCGACACGAAGGGACTCTTCAACCCAGAAGAAGCGGGTGGCGACACAGCCCGTAATGAGGCAACGGCAAAACCCCCCGTGATCGATCAGGCTGAAGGACCATTACCGGAACCAACCTGCAACGCTGACGATAATCTCAGAGGAGTTGCACGGAAACCAGGAGCCGACGAGGGGGGGGGGGTAGCAATGAGCGAGCACGGTGATGGGGATCCGAAACCCATGATTCCCACACCCAGTGCCGAAGAGCGCGACCGATTAAGGACGTGGGGGATGGATTGGGGCGTGGTTGCGGTTTGGACTTGCCCTAGAAGCTGTGAAGTCAGCTACGAAGAGCATGTAACGGTTCAGATGCCTGTCTAACCGCCTCCTCGTTAAGTAACGCTATGGGGACTTGACAGGCGAAAGGGGACACAAAAAGTGGCGTTATAAGTATCAGCCACACGTAGCAACCCGGCGCTGCTGACTTAGGGGATGGTGCATTTTGTACCGGAACTACACTGCAGGGGGTTGCACATCGCGCTCGCAACATGGTACTACTCGTGCTGCAGATCGCTCACCCTGTAGTCGGTTGCTCAGACCGCGCTCTTCGATGTTTTGGCCATTGTACTTGGATTTCGAAGGGGTTAATGGCTCATGCACGCATCATAAGTTTGTTTGAACACTGCGCTAAAGCTTTCACGAACTGCAGCGAGTTCGAGAACAAGTTTGGCGTGTCCGTTGGTCCTCCTGGGTGAAGAAGGCCTGATGTTTTGATAGGCCGACTGGACGTTTTTACCGCAGTCGGCAGACAATGCAGTACGTAAGTTGCCGGGGTGCATGTTGCTGTGGATTGCAGTGTCCATGTTAAGACCGTCGAGCACGCTGTCGAAACTGACCGTCAGAATCGGTGGTCGACGTGGTGGTCTTAAAGCCCGGCGATTTGCTTGGTGCCAACGAGCGCCACTTGGCCGTTTCGGCTGCCATGGCCCATCTGACGGGGGTTGCTGTTGTCTTTCATGAAAAAATAGATTACCGGTATTTGTATGGTATCACGCCTCTCATGCGATCGTGCCAAGAGTTCATGCATTGACAGAGAGACGACCACCTTTCTCTTAAGTTTTTTTATTTAGTAGACCCGCTTGTATGCCTATCATGTGTAGGTATGTTGTATCGAAACAGGTGTTTATATTCCAGGGTCGTTTTACTTTTGAAGGACGACTGAACAGGTTGGGGTCGGCTATGCCGCGCCATGAATCCTGTTTACTTTACGGATAAGACCTTCCAAGAAAAAGAGGGGTGTATCGCGACCTGCGAGGACGTTGACCAAAACTTCGGCAGTGACGGCTGAACCGGTCAGTAAGCAGCAGAATAAAGGCATTACCGCGGGGCGTCGCCCGAAGAGGGCCAAAATATCTCAACGTCGATTGCGATGCCGGGCCCAGCTGGAAAGGGCACCGAAACGAGGGCTCAGCGAACGGCCAGCCGAGGGTGTATTTTCGGTTTTAGTCGTCATCGCGTGCGAACGTCCATGCGAAGTCATCAATGAAACCCTTCTATTAATAGCATATTTAGGGTGCGTGTCGTGCTCGAGGTGGCCGGAATCCGTCGGTTGCTGACTTGTAGGATCTATGGGTGCATAAGCCGCGCGCCCCACTGGCCGACCCGAGCGAAGAGGAGGGGGCAGCGTAGTCCGTTTAAGAATTAGCAGGCAATACCGTTATCGGTGCGATGAAAGACACCCCTTGCCAGCGAGCTCCTGAATCTCCGAGAAGGAAAGGCAACGCTGCGCAGGGAAACACACCAAGACGTTTCCGGGTACGGTCGGCGTGGCACGCGGGCTCTGCACGTTGCTCACGCTTCCAGTTATAATGTACACATTAAGTGTGGTGGAATCACGAAATTGATATTTGGTGACAGCTCCTTGATATTTGGTGAAGGCTCCGAAAACGTCTGCGTTTCGGTCGAAGCGAGGGCGCGGGAGAATGTCAGGGGACGGCGGAAACCTCGACAGCAACCCGTGCGGCCCCATCTCACGATGTTCGAACGTGCCGGTGTCGCCGGTTACCCCTCTCGGCAAATCTTGAACCCCCCTTCGGAAATGGGCCTGGTTCGGATTGCAGCTGCCTTAGCAGAAGCCGTTGGGCAACGCACGCGCTCTGCTGATGTTTCCTCTCGTACAACACACCGTCTTGGGTCTTGCACCAAACTTTAAAGGTTGTAGCATGCGTGAGCTCCGTCGGGAAGCACACCGAACGTACAGTAGTGCTGTATGATAGTATATGATAGCGGCGATCCCCTTAAACGCGTCGGTTGCTCTGCCACTTAGTCTTGTAGTACAGTGTATATAATAGTTGTACCACATCAGTCTCTCTGCATTGTTTCTCGCCCTTTTGGTCGTTTGCTGCACGTGCGTGCGTGCGCGTTTTGCACGTTCAAAGTCCTCCTCCTGCTCAAAACCCCCTCCCCAGTTGATTATTTGGGGGGGGTCGGGTGATCTGGTCGCCCACTGCGCGGCGCAGGATTGTGGAGTTTGTGTTGAGCCTTTTTTGGTGATAATAATAATAATAATAGTGTTTTGCACCCCGGGTCTCGTGGTGAGATACCCGTAAAAACTTACCGATTTCCATTGGGCGGTGGAAATCTGGTCTGACATCGTCCTAAACCCCTGAAGCTTGGTGCACATATCATGCGCCAAACGAAGGGGAGGGGTGGATGATGCATGACATTAAGTCAGGCCTATTGAACTCATGAAACAAACACCTTGCCAATGACCGACCACACGACCAAAGAGAAGGAGCACCAAAGCGGTACGTAGATATCTTGATATCTTGAAGGATAGAAGCCGGTACAAAATGTGGGGGGATCGTTGGCCAAGCTTTCG
>JAYJME010003309.1:0-12280 GCA_036873775.1 Costaria costata | reverse complement strand
AGGAAACCCGGGGATGCACCCAGGATACCCCCTGATCATCACACCCATCAAATAATCCCTTCCACCTATGGTAAACCTGGCGGGCTGACGCCCGCCTGCAGCTCCGTACAATACACCCAGGATTCCCCTCGATGACCACTACTACCTGAGGATGTGCCTAGGATGCCCCCCGATGACCACAAGTCGTAAACAGCCAGAAACGACTCACCAGGTCATTTCGTGTTGTCAAAGTTGCCAGCTAGCCATCACCAAAAAGCCAAGATTAACTTGCAAATTCGACGATTTTGTTTTTTTGCGCCCTAGCACGTACTACGATGGGTACAACAAACGTTTGAAAAACCAGCTTTCGCCAAAACTTAGCTGGCGGTTTCGCGGACCTTTTAAAGCTTAAGATAGAGTAGGCGAAAGCAGTGTGGGCGGACAAATTACATTCCCGTTTGAGATAGTTAAGTATTGGGGTGAAAAAAGATCAAGAAAGAGCAAAAACACTCTGGATTTTTGTAAATTAGGGGATTCTGCTCGTAAAAAGTATAACTCTATTTCCGAGTCGTCGCTTTCTTTCTGGCCGAAATGAAGTTTGCTCGGGTTCAAAGTGCGTTTGTATTTTGGAGAAACGCCTACTCGCGCGTACTTGGCAACATGCCCCTTAGGGTTCCAACGTGGCCTTAAACTCGCGGGGCCGAAGAAGAATCCCTCGCTTCGCGCTGGTCAAGACGAACGCCGGGAATGACAACATTCAGACATTTCTTTTTTGATTGTGCGCAGCCGGAGGTTCCGACCGGTCTTGTGTGAGGACCTCGAGCGGATCGCCCGTGGTAGTCTCGATGGTCCTGTATTCCCGTACCCGCACCTCAAGGCGACCCTCGCATCCTGGGAGTCACGCCTGGACGTGGGGGTCGCCTCAAAAAGGCATCGGTACCGTAGCGAACTCCCCCGGGTACGGAATGGGCATGAGGCCCGGGAACTTCTCGCAAACGCTGTTGCGAACAACTTCTAGTGCCACCTTAACGCTTGGGGCAAGGACCCGCTCTCTGTCGGTGACGGATGTTATCAACATGCGAAACGACCTAGCGTGCTCCGCGAAAGGCGTTATCTTGGCTACCCTATCAGAGTGGAGCTTGGTGATGGCTGCGCTTCGATCGCCGTGATCGAAGTCGGTGCTGATGAGGCGGAGCAGCAGCTTGAAGGCATCCGGGCCACTGGCTCCCTTGGAGAGACTCCGTTTCGCCTGCCGGAACAATCGACGATGGTAATACAAAGGTCGTTGGTCGAAGGTTTGTCGGGCGCAATGGCTTTCAGGATGCTTTTGCGAAGGGGGCATTCCCACCCGGCAGCCCAAGAGGTTGCCTCGAGGCCGTCAACGCATCGGCCGTCGCGCATCACGATTTTGTCAGCGTGCGCGAGTTGGATCCTTCGTGCCAACTGTTGTGCCGAGTCGGATTTGCTGAGTGTTGCGTAGGATGGCATAGGCGTGATGCGTTCGATTTCGCGAATGTCGGCGTTGCGATAAGCGCACTGTACGGCAGCGGCATGAGCTGCGCCGTCATGGCCTGCATGCAACAACTGTGGCCGTTTCTTGGCGCGCATGCACGGTAATTGAGGACAGAGGTAGCGCGCGGTCGTCGATAGTAGGTGTACTGCACGAGAGTAGATGGAGACGGCTGCCGGAAGAAAATTCTACAAGAGAAGATCCGACTTGCCTGGGAGTCTGGAGCTTTTCCAAAGTCGGCGTCGGTTTTGGCGTCGGAGGTGTACCGGTGGGGTTGCTTACCGGTGCGGTGGGATTTGGACGCAGAGGATGACGAGGCTCTCCGCGGAGAGGAACCGCCACCGCTTGTGTCACGACGAGTCTTCGAGTCGACCTGACGAGCGTCACGTTCCGCGGAAAAGCGCCCGCGTCGGTCCTTGTCTGGATTGGCATTTTCGTGCAGTGTGTTCGGCCCGGCTGGAGTGGAGTGGGCCGAGCGATATGCGTCCCGGAGGGCTAAGAGAAAAGCCCAAACCGCGTTCATGATCGGCGGCTCGAAGGTGGCGGGCTCGGCCTGCAGGATCATGGAGGGGGTGCCCGAAGGGAAAAAGGTCGAGTGGCTTGGCAGGGTGCGCGCCTTCTAGAAACCCAGCTTCTCGTTGACCGCGCGGAAGGCCTTCTGATGGTGGTGGGCCTAAACCCGGACAAACACCCCCATGAAGACGTAGTCGAAGTACGCAGGAAGTTAAGTGCCTAAGTATTCTGGGATGCGGGGGGGGGAGGGGGTCGATGAGGTAACCAGAGGAGGGAGCGACGTGAGCCGTAGTCGCTCTCGCTCCAAAGCCCTGCCGACGACGCTACAATGTAATAGTATTTCAGTATGGGCCTAAGGACTGACTGCGGTTAAGCAGGGTGTCTCTGGCTCTGCTCTGGTCATTCACACAAGGTACTTGATGGGTGCTTGGATGTTACAGCCTCTTGTATTAGTTGCGGTGGCCGGATGTCTGCTGAGAGAAGGCGCGAATCAATCCTCACTCCGACAGGCGATAACGCCTGCCAGGTACATACACATGGGGGGACATTTACTACGAAACCATAACGACCACTTCCAGGTGAGAGGGATACCATAACAGTAGAGATACTTCCCATGTTTCCCGTTCGACATTCGTTCCCCCCGTTTGACGCTATTCCTTCAGGGGGCGTCGTAACATCGCAGGGTAGAGGTGGGGAAGCGGGTTTTAAAGAGCCGATTAATGTTCGACAGCAGTAGTTCGTGGAACCGGTGTTTCCCCGAACCGTGCATATATGTCTGCATAAGGCACGGCTCACCAGCTAATCTGGGTGGGCTACGTATATATATAGTGTATGTGCATTTTGCCCTGGAAGTAGGGTCTGTAAAGGAAAAAAAGGCTGGATGAGAATGGATGGCGGAATTCTTGGAAGGTCTATTCGTATCTTGGGAGACAGGGGCTCAGGGCGAGGCTCAGCCGAGTCCACCAGTCCAGACTGTCATCGGAGCCGTAGTTGGGTACTATAGTACGACGCTGTTTCTCTGACAAAGCACGAAATACTTTGCCATTAGCGCAGGTGAGAGACAAAGCGAGACCTGCGATGTGCGTGCATGCAGTTGTCGACAACAGACGGACAATATAAAGCAAGGCAAAGATATGCCTATGTATATGCTGCCTCGTATGTTAACATCTTAACACCGGCGTCGTCACCACGGGTTTCCAATCCATTGTTGCTGCTATATACAAACATTGGCCTGCTAATCCGTCGCACTGGGGTGGCGTGCTTCAAATCTCCACCTCTTTCAACACCCCTGACCCCCCCTTGTGGACGCCGCTGGTGGCGCCAGACGCGCGGGCGTCAGTTTTCCGTGGTTCAAAAGCCGCTGTGTGATTCGCCGGAGAAATGACCACTTTTATAAGGTGCGTCTGCAGCCTTTCATTGGCACCAGTTGTAGTGGCTGTGTCAACCCCTTGCTATTACAGGGGACCACAGCTAATAGGACCTACTGTAGACACAATAGGACCTCCTGTAGACACCAAAACCTATATATTTCCCTATTTTTGCTAACAATATTTGGTCCATAGTTAATAGGAGCTACTGTAGACACAATAAAACCTACTGTAGACACCAACACCTATGTACTTCTCTATTTTTGCTAACAATATTTGGTCCTATTTACTATGGTCCCCCTTGCTAGGCCAACTTGGCGACAATCGCAACACCTACCCCGTTCTTGCCGCCGCGGTCACAACGTAGGGTAGTGGAAGCAGCCTTCTTCGCACGGCCACCAAAAACGACTCTTGTCGAAACAGCAACAACTGCATCATGGCAATGGCAGCGGCAAGGTCACACACAGCACTCTCTTGCCTCATACCTTGAGCCCCCCCCCCTCCTTCTGCGGGAGTGCCAGCGTCTAGCAGGCGTTATGTCGAATACAGCGGACCACAGCCCCAGCGTTTGAAGGCCGGGAACTTCCGTACCAGCGGCAACTAGCTGGTCGACGGCAGTACATCAACAGTACCTGTTCCGCCGGTAACACCCTTGGAAGATGAATCACTCACCTCGAACGACATTGGCGCTTCTAACGCGTCCGTGGATGTCTTATCGCCGAGAAAACCCGAGCGCCGCGAGCGCTCCCAATCCTTGCATAGACGTTCGCACTATGTACCCCCCACATGTAAGTTGCCGCCGCCGATTAACATCCCACACTGCGCTCTCGCTCCTGGCTAATACGGCCGCACTGTATATCGCCACGTCAGGTTTAGTGCCGCCACCGAGTACCGCCGACCATCACGCTCCCCTTCCCCGCGTTGGGCGGCTACACTCTTACCGTCGTTGAGTTACCACCTCCAAGTAACGGTAGGCATCGCGCTCTCGTTACTCGCGAAGAAATGATCGCACAGTCACCGCCGTATGGTTACTGCCCGGGGACGGTTAAACGCAGAACCCCAACCTCCCGCGGAGACGACTACACGGGTCGTACAGTAGCAAATTGTTTGAGCTAACCTTTCCCCTGCTTCGACGTCCTGCCCCACTCCCAGGTGTGGCGGTGTGGCGGCTGCCTTGAGATGTGGGTGCTCGAGGACGGGACTGTCGAGCTCACTATCGGCACTCCGATCAGCGGCCTCATGCAAGACCGGCGTAAAATCCGCAAAACGTTTTGCCCTGTCGACGAAACAAAACATTGTCCGAAGCTCCGATTAAGACGTTCGTTCGAATAGGAGGATGATCAATGGTTTATTCCATGTCTCCCAGAAATGTAGTGCGTGCGTTGGTCGGCGCTTAACCCCGTTAGAACTGCACCCACGGTGCTGAAGGAAAAAATCACTTGGATCGAACATGCCATAATTTTTGCAGCAGTAAGAGAGCTAAGCGTTCAAGAAAGGCAAGAGTGCGCGTCGAAAAGGCGGTCCCAGACCCTTCGCAGGCAAGACTTTTTTTTTTTTTCTCGCAGGTGATGAGCGATGAACCAGGGGCATCGCGGTGTGCATTCTGGGCGGCGATGGGGACCGAGCGATCGAGCGAGAGTCTGGCGAAAGGGTCGTAGCAGGGCCCAGAATGATCAAATCGCGCTCGCTGGTACCTCGTGCCAGAGGAGCAGTGGGCAAGGGCGTGGGGGGTACCGAGGGATTCCTTGGGCTTTTTATTGCGCCGCCGCGTCATCCATCGGTCCAGTTATCGACGAGGTTCTCGTCGGCCGAAACCTCGAACGTAGTGAGAAGCACGTCCACGACGTATCATAGCTGCCGACCAGAGCCGAGGCCCCGCTGCAACGAGTCAAGACGACTTCGCCGAGTTGGTGGTACTGTAGTGCGAAACCGAAACGCAAGATGGCGCCCGCATAAAGAAGGTGGGCCCTTTCAGCGGGCGTAGAACAGTTGAATTTCGAGAACCGTAAAACACCGCTCCGCCCGGAGCGTGGTGTGATGGCGTCAGTTGTCCGCAAACGCGGTTTACATCGCCAGGGCTAGGGGGCGGCGGACGGTTAAGAGCGTTCGTGGGATCGCATCCAGCTGTCGCGTCCGATTAATAGTAGCACGGGTTGTTTCGTGATCTCCGGAGGGGGGACGTACGCCCAGACAGTAGTGAGGGGTGCGGTTGGTCGACTGCAATAGAAGAGCTGTACGCTCGAGCGCACAGTTGCAGAGGTCTGGGAGTGAGGGATGCCTACCCGAAGTCACCCGCCACGACCTTGGTGTGATTCGATACTCACATGCAGTGTGTTTTGATCCTCACAGGCAGCGTGATTCGATAGTCACATGCAGCAGAGGCCGCGCTTGCGGTTTTCACGGTTTCCCAAGCTTGGCAAGAGTGGATGGATGTTTGTACCGAAGCCAGAAATAAATACCAGGTAGAGCGATGCAGTCGATTTGAAGGGTGGCAAGGCCCCTGTGGGTCTTGATCTCGGTAGTAGATTATAGAGATGCGTCCGTCATCACGATACCGGTGACGAGATCGAATCCCTGTCATACGAGCATAGGGTGGGTGTAGGCCAGAGTATTCCGCGGTGGTCGTCACAGGGACGATGCCGCCACCGTGACCCAGTGGCACATTCATTGTTCGGCGAAAGGCGGAATAACGCAAGGAGGAGGCGAGGGTAGCTGCCGTGTCAAATGTCGGCTGTCACCGTCGCGTGGAAGAATCGGCTTCGAAGATGCAGTCTCCACTCTGTGTGGGCGAAAATCTCTGAAAAGCCACAGGCAGCGCGTGGCCGTGCAGGACGGAGGAACAGCACGGTTTGCAACGCGTTGTCCAGAAAAAATCAAGCTGTGCCGCAGCAGGGACGGCTGTTATGGCAGATGGGTCGTCTGCCCGATAGACCACATGAGGTCGAAAGGCTACAATAGCCTCTGAGAGAAGCTGCTTGCCGGTGGCAAGAAGATGTATTATAGCTGCATGGTGAGGTTTTGGGTGACCTTGGCGTATGATTCAACGACCCCCTTTTGTGCAGGAGACACCAGGCACGCATGCGGGTGGCCCAAGCGTTACCAGAGACAATCCGCATGCCAGCAGGCAGTCGGCCCCTAGTTCATAGGTGCATACCGAGAAGAATATTGACGCGTACATGCGCTTACGCTTCTATTTATGCTTCTATTTGTCATATACGATCAATACACAGCAGCAGGGAATGGTGCAGGGGTTACCATATTTAGTCGCAAATGCATTTGTTTTGAGCAAAGATGAGCAAAGACAGTAGAGGTGGAAATGTCGTGATAGACGTGTTTAGTGCACGTCGCACGTTTCGTCAGTCAAAATACTGGAGCGTGGATGATCTTAGCAGAGGTCTAAGCAAAGACATCCCGGATAGTTCCGCTTCTCCCTCAAACGACCCTAGCTCTGGCCTCATTGCCTCATTTGTATATCGACGCGACGAGAAGGGAGAGGGGGGGGGGGGGGCGTACACATTTGTTGCGTGCCCTTAGTCATGTGACCATTGACCACGCATATCGTTCGAGACAGGGCACCGTCCCTACTCTTAACAGAAATTCCTCCAAAATTTGGGTGCTCGTTACTTTTTTCATACCGGGTATAATATATCTATCTGTTTTTCTTTTCTTATCCCCTTCCTGTTTCCTGGGGGAGGGTGGGGGGGGGGAAGGGCTCAGTGTACCGGCAAGCCGCTGTTGTGGTAGCGGAGATCAAAATCCCACGCCACGCGCTATCGACGACGAACGGCCGCCTCTTGTCGATTTCGACATTCCGTCAGACTAGCACAAGACGCGTTTTACTTTTTCTTTGGCCGCTGGCCAGAGTTACGAGGCTGAAGAAAATCCCCCCGCATTGCGAGTGTAGGGATGAGGCGGTGGGTTGTGAAGCGCCTAATCTTCGATACATTCTCTGGGTTCTTCGGAGGATGTTGGACTATTTTAGTTCCCTCTTCCACTATGTGTATACGGTCCTTCAGGGTGAAATGCGTCAGTGTTAATACAGTATCCGCCCATTGTCCCATCAACACGGCCGCTTTTAACGGCTCAAATTCTTGCGATGACGCCCACAAGCGCCAATAGGATTGGGGCGCCCACTAGGTGCACGTGGAATTCGCGTACAACAACTGTGAACGCGTCATCACCGGTGGTTTAGCCCCCAACGAGGTGCATATGAACCACCTCCCCCGCCTTTTCCCTCGCCGTCTTTGAGACACCCGCGCGCTCAAGACCACCAAAGTCTCGATCGCGAACAGCTGAAGTACTTCGCGATCCGGCCGTCAACCGCCAGCAGCGCGAGCACGATTCGAGCTGGTGCGAGAATAAATGACCCTCATAGTATCCCGCATAGAACGCCAGATTTCTGCGCTTTCCCGACGCGCTCAGACAAGTTCCTATTCACACCATCGGTGGAACAGTATGGCCCTACAATACCTAGGCCACCACCTACGAGGGATCTGAAGCCACCACCGATGCTGCTGCAAGGCCCTCGAAACGAAACTGTCGATAACTGGACCGGTCCGTTAAAAAAACCTCAGTGGTTGGTCCCTCGCCCTCCGACGCGACCCCAATTGATTTATCCCTGGCTGCCAAGCTGTTTTATCTGGATCTCTCACACCTTACACCGGGTGCAGACGCCCACTGCCGCGTTTCGATCGCCCGCTGCCGTGTGCTAAACCACGCCACATCGACGACCTTTCTCCGGGATACTTGCTTCTGATTGCTGACTCAACGCAAGTACGTCCTCAATAACACCACCGCCAGATCTCCTCTGTACAATATTACCGAAGCAACACCTCTGCACCCGTCGAGCGCTTGGACGCCGAGAACGTTACCAGGCACAGGTTCGTGCACTTCGTGGGTGGCCGGGGCTGAGTCATCACCGGTCTCTTCGTTTGCAACGCATTGGAAATATATTTTACGGTCATCTTCGGAACATGATTCGGACCTGTGGACCTTTTCCCTTTCACCTTCTTAGACGGCCGCGCCGTCCCTTCTTCCGCCGGTACTCATTCCTCATGGCGAGTTTGATGCACTCCTGCAAAGTCGCCGCCGAGGGCAAGCCACAGGCTAACCGTGGATTGCGTTATCGATCACTCGGGCCCTAACCCACCACCCGGCCTCACGGCCGGCCACCACCGCGGGGAAGCCGCGACAGCCAAAGAACCACTTCGTCTTCCGGCGGTTCGCCCACGAGCGCCGTCGGCTCTATGTCTACCTTGCTGACCCAGCACGCCACCGAGGCAGTTCACCTCTACGCCGTCGCCCTTGTTCTGCGTGCTCCATCCCGATGCACCGTTGGGCGCCAGCTCTCCAGTCTCTCTCCCAGCGGTACCTTCAACGGGAGCAACCCAACTATTCGAATATGTCGAACGATACTCACACGCCGGCTGGGCGCGCGAACAACGCACCGGGAGCAGCCCGTGACGCCACAGTTCGGCACCTCCTCTTGTAAACAGGAAGCCCCTCGGTTTTATAGGGCGACATTACGCCTACTTTTTCCGTCTCACAAACGGCCCCCCCTTGTCAGAAATGCGCTCTTTAGTTGACACTGAACGCCTCTGCACATGGGACGATGACGGAACTCTCATGCCCGGGCGGAAATCAACGCTGATTCCCCCGACTTTCCCTCTGGCAAGTGTGGCGAGTGCACGGCGTACTTTTTCAACGACGCGTTCACGCGAAATGTGTATGTCCCGCTACTACTGTAGTTCTTCTGTGGAGCTCGCAAGTTAATCTTGCCACACTGACGCATCCTTCTACCCCGCCGCTGCCCGCATACTTTTTATCCCCGGTCTGGACACTTTTTTTACTGGTGGATCGGCGTGAACGTCTGCATGCGGTGGTCACTTCGTTGCTGCCTCCAGTGCCAGGCATACACTCCTTCTCGGCAGACGGCGCACTGTGCCCAACTTCCTCCCCCTCCCCCCTTGCCGTTCGGCCCTGGTGTGGCCGTGGGCGTTTAACTACTTCGGTCTCCTCCCGGTTACGCCGCGGAGAAACACCCCTACATCCTACTTTTTCACGGATACTTCAGCCGGGGCGCCCAGATATGTACGCTGTTTTCTGCAGCGGAAACTGGCGGCTGAAGGCGCCGCCGACATCTTCGTTCACAAGTTTAGTCCTCTGTGGGGGTTTCCGGTCAGCGTTCTCGACGACACACGGGCTCCAGTCCTTCTCCAAGCTGTCGGTCGGCGTTTACACAAGTTACAAGGCATTCGCAAAATCGCGACGAACGCCTATCACCCCAACGGAAACGGCGACGTCGAGCGAGCTCATCACACAACGGCTTAAATGTTCGCGATGGTCTTCAACGAAAGTCAGCACGACTGGGATATGCACTTGCCGCATATGGAATCTGCTTGTAACGATTATGTCAACGCTGTCACCCGTTAGCCCCCAACGAGATACACATAAACCTCTCCCCCCGCCATGTTCGAGTACACCTACGCTCGAGCCCACCAAAACCTAGACCGTCCCTACTCTCGAGGCCGCCAAGACCCCGACCGTGACCAGCGTACTGCGATCTCGCAGCCGACCGCCAACAGTGCTCACACGAGTTGGTACGCGAACCACACGCTCTTACCGTCGCCCGCATCCGAAGTTAGGCGCTATCCGACACAATCAAGCAAGTCCCTGACTACATCGTCGGGGACTGGGTGAGGATGTACACCATTCCTGTTACCCCAAGGGCGCTAAATATGGCACCGGTGCCGAGGTCTTCAAACCGAAGGTATCGCTCAACTGGACCGGCTCCTGCAGGTTTAAGCCGCCGGCCCCTCGTCCCTCGGCTCAACTCCGGATGGCCGTCCGCTGGCCTTTTCCTAGACCTCCCGAAACGACATGCCGGGCTCAGACTCCCATTGTCGTGTTCCAGTAGCCCGCTGCAAAGCCTGCGCCAGTCCACATTACGCCGACAACCTTCTGCGATACAAACCAGCTGGGCTAACGCAATACCTGGTATGTCCTAAACCACTACACCACACAACCAACCGCCCTACCACATCACCGAAGAGGACATCTCCACCCTCGTTGGGCGCTTGGAGATCGAAATGACTCCCACCCATCAGTCCGTCCGCGTCCGGGGCGGAGTCGTCGCCGTTCTCCATGAAAAACGCACAGGAGAGACTTTCATACAACCATCTTGGGAAAAGCAAAACGGACCTCCTTCACCAAACCTCCAGCACGTCTTTTATGAACTACTCTGGGCCGACGGAACGCTGTAACATCGCCAGGTGAACCGGTTGTATAATACCGCCGCATGCGCATCGGTGCCGCTGAACGTAAACTCGCTTGCGACAAGGGCGCCCGTTTTATGTCCTCCGACTACAGCTACGTCAACCGTTAACCTTGGACTCGCCGATTCCGCGGCGCTATCCTCCCCTGCGGTGCTCACTTCTCGTACAAGGGCAAAATATCGTCATTGGTGGCTAGGCAAAAATTCCGCGCACGCTTCAAAACCTTGGACGACATGTACGTGGTTTGCTTCCTGGGCGGCCTAGGGCCGGTTAAGCTCGCGCTGTACTCTGCCCGGTACACTATGGCTCTTGGCATGGCTCGCGGGTCGTGGTGTCTTCAAGCCAACCAAGGAAGCTCCCTCGTGCATGGTATTTTACGCAACGTCGACGAACCCTGCGCAGTCGAAATAGTCGGTTTGGGCGAACTGAACTCACCCTATTAACAGTAGTTGGCTTTGGTTTTCGCTCTTAATTTGTATAGTCAACGGGCCTTGTCATGTAAAAAACATTTTTCCTCCAGTGTCTTCTCCCGTTTTCTCGCTTAAACCGGCTGCGCAATGTTAGTGAACCATTTTGGTACACGGATACGCTGGCCCTTCCCATCTCCGCCGTTTGATCGCGCGGGCTTCTTTCTTTCCCTTTCTACTCTTTGTCTCGCCTTCTCTTGTTCCCCTTTTCAAGAACAGTGGAAACATTCGTCACGTTTCATTCTTACCGTGTATTTCCATCCACGAAAACGTTCGTAACGTATGCCTCGGCTGCTTCCTCCTTCGTCTAGTGTAGGCCGCGTAAGTGCTATATCCAATACGCACACCGCCGCACGGGTTGCCCAGTGCTTCGGCTCAATCACGGGGTCATCTCTGCATCCCTCCTCCGCCATACGTGGTATATATTATTATCGAACTGGCTGAGAAGTTAGGTTTCGCCCCTCAGCGACCGTTTACAATTTCCGATTCGACCAAATTCATAGAGTCCACTTGCGCCCCGCCCCGCCTTTTCCGTGCGTTAGTGCATAGGCCGTGGTGATCTCTGTTATCTACGTACACGTTTTTTTTTCAGGTTTTACGCGCTAGGTATAGGCCGAAACCCGGCGTGCGTTACTTTCGCCGCCGCCCCCCGATTGCGAGACCGCCTATTTGCCGTATTTTCTGTCCCGGACAATTCATTTTCGTGTGTTGCTAAACTCTTCTCATCGTTGGAGTGAACTTGCGTCGCGTAAGCACGTGTTCAACCGTACTATCCCCCCCCCCCTGCTCGTGTAAAAGTACTAGTAGTGCTGATATTCGGAGTTCCTAGCGACATGACGAGAATAGAGTTCAAGAGGAAGTGCGACGAAGTAGGACTGTACTGTTTTGCATTAGGACAGGTAGAAAGGGAGGGAGAACATTTTCGAGTTACGGTAAAACCGAAAGCGAGCATGCAGTGGCAGAGGATAGAGACAGAAAAAGTGTCGGCACGGGTTAGAAGACTAGGGTGGAGGGTATGCATAGCTAATAGAATAGCGAATCTAAGAAGTAGTCCTAGGGTAAACGGAGGTAACGGGATGCAGGAATCAGTAAGTGGCCCAAAGGGAATGGGAGATAAACATAGTGGCGTAGAGAAAGAAGACAGAACCGGAAACGGAAACAGAAGAAAAA